>JAGXJF010001990.1:0-21779 GCA_019208055.1 Stipa capillata | reverse complement strand
CCACCCATTAACGCCGGAGAACAGGATGCACTGTGTGGATTTACCACCAAACATGGCGAGGGTGGAGTTGACTAAGGTGGTTGGCACCTTTGAGGACTTGGTTCTGAATGACCCACCTGAAGAGGGATACGAGAAGCTAGGAGCCTGCAAGGGGTTTTTCCTTAGGTGGCGAAGAACGCGATTAAGTTGATTGAGACCTCCAATCGTCCAGCACCTTCGCCGAGCCACACCCACAGTCCATCAGCAAGACCATCTCCTTTGGGTATTTCCGCACCTCTATCGTACAAGGATCTTGAGATGGAGGGTGCCGAGGAGGCCGCGGAGCATGGCGGGGAGCATGGCATGCCTCGTGACGAAGAGGCACGAGAATTTGTAGATACGCCGCCACCCAAGCATGATGAGCAAGCCCAGACGAAGTTGACTCCTAAAACACTCGTGGGCGCAGCCAAAGAAGCGATGGCTGGTCAGAGGGCCGTATCCCTGGATACGCAGCGCACGAGCAAAAAAGGGGCGAAGAAGGCACATGCTAGCACCGGTACTTATGATAGACAGGGTGGGGCAAGGTTGAAGAAACCCTTAACGTACGCAGCATCTTCCCAATCAGCACAGACAGCAACGGGTCGTCAATGGCGGCCCTATCACGTCCCGGGTCACCCGATGGTACCAAAGGATGAGTTCGACGTCCTCCCGAACGAAATGAAGATTCTGCATGAGAACGTTCGAGACATTGAATTAGGACCCGATGAAACAAATGTCTCGTATTACACGGCGAAGGTGCCAGAGGGTTTCCATTTCGTCGAGCAGTATCCCGCGGACAAGTTCTATCTGGACTTTGCGGAGATCTTCGGCATGTTCAACCTTTATCGGCTCGAAGCATCCTTCGTCAGGCTATGGGCGCTTCACCTAACCAGAGAGATCAGACGCCTGAAGATTCTCGATGTTGCAATAGCAGATCCGTTTCACATGCACGAGAACAACGTTCGCTCCCAAGAAGGTAGAGAGATTATGAAAGAATACCTCGTGAGTGCAATGATAGCGCATAAGGGCAAGGAGTATCTACTCGTGCCCTACAATCCCTTGTAAGTCATTCTCTACTTTGTGCTTTCGTAAATTTCTCTTTGGCTTGTGCACCTAGCCAACTTCGTGGGTTAATATTGGTTTGTTCACATGTCTGGGCAGCGACCACTGGATTCTCTTAGTGCTAACGCCGAAGGAGAGCAAGGTTGTTTACTTTGATTCCATGAAGAGGGTGAAGAAAGACTACACCCTGCTCAAGAAAGTTCTGGATGATGCTCTCTTCGACTTTGCACAGAAGGGAGGAGGAGCAACTATGGTAAAAAGAAGTGGCGCTCCACGCTTTAAACACATGACCGATTACTGTTGCAGACAGCAGCCGGAGGGTAGTGTGACGTGTGGCTACTACGTCTGCTGCCACATGGACGACTTTGTACGGGCGCGGAACACGTTTCGCAAACATGACGACTTACGCAAGTGGAGTAATAACCTCGAGCACAAGCCATATGACTGGAAGCAAGAGTTTGCACGCCTCCAGAATGCGTTCGCGAATATCATCAACAAGGACGTCGTCTCCGATACGGGGCTTTTTTACGCCGGCACTGACCCAAGGGAGGAACACGCCGCTCGCATAGAGCAGCGAGTTCACCAAATCCCGACCGAAGACCCATCCGCGCGCCCACATGCAGCTAGGCCCTAGAGGAGGGAAACGGAAAAACATATGTATTGTGTTTGTGGTCGTGTATTCCCGAACTGGTCTACTTTGTACGTTTCTGGACATATTTACGTATTGGCACTTGTTACTTTTGTAATCGGTTTGACATATGTACTTATCGTGTGCGACATCCGAGAGCGCGAGCGAGGTGGCCTTCGACGCATACCGGGCACGTAGGATGCCGACGCAACGAGCCATCGCCGCAAGCGCTATTAGGCCACAGCGGCACGCCCTAGGAGAACGGCGACCGAAGGGGTACACCCCCCTCTAGGACCCCTGCAGTACACAGGGGCTGGAGAGCACCACAGTTCACGCGATCGTGCCGCGACGGGAGCGAAAATGGCTACCGCGGCAGCCAAAAGGGCTGCCGCGGCAGCCAAAACGACTGTTTTTGGTGCCGCGGCAGCCAAAATGGCTGCCGCGGCAGCAAAACCAGCCCTTTTGGCTGTCGCGGCAGACAAAATGGCTGCTGCGGCACCCAAGCACGCTGCTGCCGCGGCAGGAAAAACAGCCCTTTTGGCTGCCGCGGCAGCCAAAAGGGCTGTTTTTCCTGCCGCGGCAGCAGCGTGCTTGGGCCCCTCATAACACCAGTGACGTGCCGACTGGAGGGCTCGTCACTGTTGTACATCTTACCAGTGACGGGCTCTAATGTGTGAACGTCATTGGTAATTATGTTACCAGTGACGGGCTCTCATGTGTGCACGTCACTGGTAACTAGATTACCAGTGACGAGCGCATAGCCCGCCACTGATAACCAGTTACCAGTGGCGGGTTACCAGTGACGGGCCGGCCCGCTCGTCACTACTGGGCTTTTTAGGCCCGTCACCGGTGTCCCTTTCTGCAGTAGTGTATCAAGCCAAGTCCTTCCCATAAAGGACATGTGGACGTACGGTGGTGGAACTGGTTTAGCAGCACTTAGGCCTGGTCCTTAACTGATTCGAGCAAGA
Source organism: Stipa capillata (assembly GCA_019208055.1). NCBI lineage: Eukaryota > Viridiplantae > Streptophyta > Magnoliopsida > Poales > Poaceae > Stipa > Stipa capillata. The sequence goes on along the minus strand of JAGXJF010001990.1, from coordinate 19,103 downwards.
CTTCATCTCCGAGCCCAGGTCGTCCCGGACGTACCTGGCTCCATCCCAAAAGTTCTACATCCTCGAACTTCCTTAGCACCCTTGCCCGAATCGAAAACATCTCCGCTTTTATTTAGGGTTTTGCCAAACCTTCCGTTCAAAAGTCACCCCGGATATTCCAAGACATCCGGGGGTTTTATTCCCCGTACTATAATAGGGTTTTGCAAATATTTGAATAAAACATGTTTTATCTAAAGCAGGGCTAAGCGGGGCTTAGTGCCTATAACCCTAATATTTTTGTCGACCCGGGAACGGTCGACTAATATTCCTAGGGTTTCGAGGATCGAGAGCTCGGACCTAAGTACAGTGCAGCTACTGGGAATAACTAATACTACATAAAATATCATGGTATTAACATAGCATGCAGGATTTGCAAACGAAATATTATAGTTCATAAATATAGGATTCGGCATGATCAAGGTGGGAATGCTTGCCTGGCAGATCATGTTCCTGTTCCGCGCGCGAGGGTGATGCCGGTTCCTCCTGTCGCACGTACGTCTCTCCGTCAACTACGCGTCGGTTCAAGGCAACAAATAAGAAACGATCCAATATTTCAATAAAAACAAACAACATACGGTGCAGAGAAACTTGAAGAACTAATAGGGTTTTCAGAATGAGCGGAAGAGGGTCTAACTAGGGTTTCGGACAGGAGCTTGTTGGACGGCGATTAGGGCACGGGAATGCATATACCTGGGTTCAAGCTAACGATTCGACTCTAAAAACTCATGGCTTAGGTTTACGGGAATAGAGGATGCTTCTAACGATGGGTATATGCGTTCATAATACATAAAATGACGATGCATTAGCACAAGAGAGTGTGTTACTAAGGTTTTTGCATTACAAACTTACCTGATTTCCGAGGCACGAAACAGTACGATTGTTTTAGACATGCTGACAGGTAGGTATGGTTTATTCTAACGCTGAAAAGAAATATAGCATATACATGCACAGGTTCGGATTCTCGAGAGAAGTAACCCTTATTCTAATGCGCAATATTTATACTCTAAATCTTTTGAATTTTAGAAAAACTTTTGAACTACAAGGTTGGGTTTATTCTGTAGATCTCAGAACCGGTTTTTGGTGTCAGAGAACCGATCAAAACATGGCCAAACCGGCTAACCCTAGTTTTAAACCGGTTTTGGTTTACTGGAAAAACTGGAATTGAGCAAAATACGCTTTCTGCAGAGAGGAATACGTTTCCCAGCTATCAATACAGAGTCTACCAGAGTGCGCAATCTCTTGACCAGATAAATGGGCCGCTCGGCCCAACTCGGAGTCACTCACCTACTCGACAGCGGCCGCTCGGACAGCAGTTGGCGGCGGCGGCGGTTAGGCCTGGTCAGAGCGGCGGCAGTTGGAGGCTCTAGCGGTTGGAGCTGCCGGGCGCTAGGGCTGGCGGCGGCTGCGGTGGTCGGGAGCTGACGGTGGGAGGTCTCTGGCGGGTTAGAAGGCGGCGCTGAGCTCGGCTGTTGCTTAGTGGGGACTCGTCAGTCGGCGCTCGGACAAGGGCAGTTGGCGGCGGCGGTTGCTCCGGTCGGTAGTGGGCGGTTAGGGCTGTCGGGGAGCTCGGCTGCTCAGTTGTGGAAGCCGGCGGCAGCTCAGGTGGTTGAGGCGGCCGCTCTAGGCAAGCTTGGGCTGCGGTTTGAGCTAGGGCATAGCTGCGTCGAGCTCGGGATGCTCAGCCGAGGCGAGGTGGCTCAGGTGAGGTGCGTTTCCAGTAGGTTGGGAGCTAGGGTTTAAGGCTTTTTTGCTGGTTTGCTTGTAGGGAGAAGCGGAGCTCGATGTGGAGAAGACGATGGAGCTGGGCGGTTCTTATAGGCCGGCGACTGGACTTTGCGTCGAGGTGGCCTCTGCCCTTCTATACTCCGGCGATGGGACGAGTCCGGCATGGTCTGGCTCAGCTCTGTGGCTACAGGGAGAAGAGGACGGCCATGCACTGGTGGCGGGAAGGGATGGCAGGCTACCCTGGTACAGCTGCTGGCCGGCCACTGCCTTGCTACACCACCGGCGACGAGATGGAGAGGACAGCTGGGCTGATCGAGGTGAGGGCTGCCGACTATGGGGAGCTTAGCTGGAGGGTGGCCAGGACACAGCTGATGAGCACAGCAGTCCGCGTGGCTTGGGGTGGTAAATGTTGATGGATTGTGCCACAGAGATGAGAGGACAGGACTAGCGTTAACAGGGTGTTGGGCGCCGAAAGAGATCTCAATTACTCGCATGGTTTGAATGGTAGAGCTGACGTGATTTGATATGAATTGATTTCGAATGGACAATGGCTGCCAGAGACATTTACGAGATGGTGCTGAGGTGGTATGGATGGTAAGACACTGCTAAAGATATTTGATATGGGTTGGACCAGGTTTACTTGTGATTTCATGTGCCGAAGCATTTTTGGCGAAAGTGCTCGGTGGCGTTCGTTCAAAAATATTGAACTGAACGTGCTTATGTTTTTGCGTATTCGGACTCCCGGGTGAAAAATGGACATTTCGGTAATTTATGGAAATTTTCAGAGACTTATTTATTGGAGTTTCAGAACAACACTAATTTTTAACCTTAAAGTTTGTTAACTTCATACATCAGGATTTATAAAGTGAGCATTGTTATTTCATGTTATATTCGGGTTACATATCTCGCTAAGATGTTCCACGATTTATTTCGGAATTTTTGGGGAAGCCGAGGAGTGGTAGGTTTCCCGATTAGGATTTCTAAAGGAAATGAGTTAATTAGGACGAAGGGGAAACCGGGTGCTGAAACTAGGGTTCCAGGGCGCGGCAAGGAGTGGAGGGTATACGAAATTCTTGGTAGGTCTCCTGTCTCGGCCCAAGGCTATTCGGACGCAGGGTGCCGTAGGTGTTCTGACGTATATGGTGTATGTGCCGATTTAGAGTTTTATTTGACTAGGTGCGTGTATGCGGGTTTTGGTGCATTGGTTCATTGATGACAGCACGTGTGGTGGAATTAGGGTTTTGATTATGCATGCGGGGTTTGGTCGGGTTGAGCTATTGCGGGGGTGCTGATGCATGGTTTGAAAAGCTAGGGTGCGACAGCCCCTAAATGGTTTTGATGGCTAATGGTAACCCAAACTGGGATCTAATATTTACATTGAGTGTAAGCAGGAAGATTAGGTTCCAGAAAGATGTTTTATCTATGAAAGGATGACCACTAAAAATACAAATGTGTTTTTCCAAGACAAGGAGATAGCTGTGCTAGGCAGCTGTGCTACAGCTGTGCTACAGCTGTGAAGAAGCCGGTGTTGTGCTAGGAGTTGCAAGCAAGGTGATGATTGCTTGATGCGTCAAGAGCCTTGACTACAGTTGGTGGAAGCTGAAGCCTAGATTTGCTAGTTTTCTTGAGTCCTTAGGAAACACCTGTAGTACCAAGAGGGATGAAGTTAAAATTATTTTTGGAAGTTCTTATGCTCAATGCTCAGAGTGTTGGACAGTGGCACTGATGCCTTGAGGTCAGTGGCCCTGTAACAACAGTTTTGCACAAGTGTGAAACTGGGTTGTGCTAGTACACTGCTGTGCTAGTTTCCTAAACCCTAGAGCCATAGTTACATGTGTGGCACAGCTGTGTCACAGGTGAACAACCGCTCTATGACTCAGGTATACCTTTGTGCCAGGGGAGAGCTTGAAAATGTTAAGGGAACTGCATTGCAATGATTTGTCTGCTGCGTCAGAAAACTGTTGGAGGTTCTCTCCTGTTATGCATCAGAGTTTGTTGTGTGCGCTGAGGGCATGTAATGTGCCAAGACCGGGGCTGAGTAGGGAGTCTATATCAGTTAGGGTTTCACCTGTGTCAGCCACCGGTGACACATGTGTCGGTCTGCCTAAAGCCTTGTTACCATTGTGCGTTGTGGTTAGCTATGTCACCGGTGCCTGTCACAGGTGACTCACTTAATCCTACGTGGCATGAGTGTAACGGTCAGGTGCCTGCGGACCCTATATATAGGGAACCAGGGGAGATCTTGGACCTCAATCTTTGCCAGCCATTTTTAACCGTTGCAAGCCTCTCATCTCCTAAACAGAAACTAAACTTCTCATGTGTTAGCTCAAGAGAATTAGAGCTTTGAGCAAAGAGCATTGGTTCCTCCAAGTGTTGTTACTGCAGATTCTGTTACTTTTGGAGTGTCTACTGCTAAATAGGTATATGAGTCGCTGGTGATCACCCAAACTTGTGTGGGTTGGCCCAGACGTTTGTGAGGGTGATCTGAAGTCTACCCGTTGCCAAGCAAAAGAACTTCCACAAGCAAAGGAGCGTGCCTGAAGTTTTAGGTACATGGAGAAAAAGGCACCACAAGTGCCGGTATCTCTTCGGAGTAGTTTCTCCAACGGAGACGTACCATTCTGCAAGGAGTGGGAACTTCGGTGAAAAATCATCTGTGTCTCTCTCTGTGTGTTTACGCTCAGCACTTACTGTTTGATTACCTGCTTGCTTGATTGTGCTGTTTGTTAGTGCTGTGATATATCTTTTCACCTGTATTATCTAGCTGTATCACAGTTGCTCTATAGCTTATTTCTGATCTGTGTTAGCTACCTGTGTGATAGCTATATGTTAATCTTCATGTCATTTGCTGCCTGAGTAGTCTATCTGTTTCACAGCTAGCTAAATCTCTTTACCTGTTAAGGCTAATGCTTGATAAAACAAAGTTGTTCTTTGAATTTGGCTAGCCTCCTATTCACCCCCCTCTAGTCGGCTCCTGCGATCCTTTCAGTTAGGGCGCCGTCGCCTCCCACCCCTCCTCCACCGGGCATAGTCGCCGGTCCGCCGCCATATCCTCTGCCACATCCTCCACCACCCCCTCCTCCCCTCTGCCACCTCCTCCGCCTCAGCTCCTGCTGCCAACTGCTACGCCGCCGCCTTCTGCTGCTCCTTCGTCGGGCACAGCCGCCGTTCGCCGCCACCTCCTCCGCCGCCGCTCATGGATCAGGAGCGGCAGCCCAGCGAGGGGTCGCGGGCCTGTGGGCGTGGAGGCCGCAATCCCGATCGCGTTGCGCCAGCACCCCCTGATGCAATACAACTATCTCCGTCTCGTCGAATCCTCCGGACCTTGCTCTCGCCGGCCACCAGGAATCCATCTCCACCTCCGCCTCCCCTACCCGGCCGCCTCCACCTCCCTGCTCATCTCCACCGCCTCCACATCCGCCACGTCGGACCCCTACCTCCGGCCTCCTCGACGAGCCTACGAGCGGCTCGCGAGTTTTTGCGAGCCGGCTCACTGAGCTTTGCGAGCTGACGAGGCGGCTCAGGCTCGGCTCGTTTGACCATCGAGCCGAGCCGAGCCCAGGCCAAGCCATAGCGAGCCCGAGCCGAGCCACAAGTCTTGAGCTTTATGTCTAGCCCTAACTGCGAGAGACGTTGCTGTGAGATACCACGTGGCGACGTGGGAACGGTCGACGGACGCCCACGTCTCGTTCACAAATTCACTTATCCTACGTTCAGTTCCCCGCCGGATTAAGCGACTAATAACCAAATGGGGGCTATGAAGGCCGGCTTCAACCCCAAGGGAGCCGAGCCTAAGTTGGAGCCAAGCCGAGGTTTCCCCCAATACCAGTCGTCCGTCGTGTCCGCGCACGTGCGCTGCTCGTTAGCGTGCACGCCCCCCACCCCCAGCCACATGTGCCCTTGTCCGTGGACATGAACCAAGAATGGGTTGCCCAGCTGCGCCTCCTATAAAACAAATATTTCCCTCCGTTTCCACTTGCCTCGAGATCCCCACTCCACTCTCCTCATATACCTCACTGGCCACTCCACTAGCTACTTACCCAGCTTCGTACCTTAGCCAACTAGCAAGTGATCGAGCGAACAACACATCTATCTTTGCACTCCACTTCTTAGAGAGAGATCGAAGCTGATCTGAGATCACGGTATGATGGGGAGAGAAGGAGCCTTCTTGGAAGAGATCAGCTCGCAGTGCAGCAGCGGGTGCCAATCCGGCTGGACTCTGTACCTTGACCATTCGGCCGGGTCCGGCCAACAGCAATGGCGCTCGCTGCCTTACCAGCCCGACGTCCGGAGGCAGATGCTGCTGCAGTCGGAGTCCGACGAGGAGGACTCCATGGTCTCCGACGCGTCCTCCGGCCCGCCAACGCACCTGCGCGACGACGAGGAGCTGCAAGACGTGCAAGATCAGAGCATGCTTCCGTGGCATCGTCGCGTCTCCGGCGACGACCACTGCTATTACTCCAGCAGTGGTGGTCGTCGCGGCAGCGCGAGCGGCTCTGGCTCCCGTTCCTCCGGTTTGGGCCAGGTGAAGAGCAGGAAGAAGAGGAGGACCGTCGTCCAACGCGAGGAGGCGGCGATGCGCCTCCATGGCGTCGACGACGATCTCCACGACACTGCGAGCTCGTCTGCCGCTGCTCCCTTCGACGTGGTGGCTCTGGAGTGGCCGGCGGTTCGAAGAACAGCCATGCAGGCCTATGCAATGCTACACCATAACTGAAGTACTAGCTAGGAATGAGAAAGGGCCTCTTTTTTCTGGCCACAAGTATACCCAGATCGGTCACTACCGACACGGCGACACCTAGCTTGTTGCTTTCACCATGCATGTCATGTATGTTAGGAATTATTTTTTTTGATAGTCGAAACATGAATGGCGCAAAAACCGTTTGTTCTTGATCGGAAATGTACTAATTTTTGCTTACCGAATTGTGTTTGTTCACTTTGTGTGTGTGCAATGTGCATGCATGACTTGATGCCACTCTTAGCTACATGCATACATTGATTTTTTTTTCTTTTGACACAGCTGCGTGCATATATTGATTGTTCCAACAAGAAAAACTAAGAGCAGCTACATGCATAGATGTGCCCCTGTCCTAACGCGCACCTGTACACGGCTCTTCAATTATCTGCATGAAAATTCTGAAGATGCACGCGACGGTTATGAAAATCTTGCCATTTATTTCTCTTCCTGCTCAGCATCTGTACAGCTAAAAAAAAGAAGCAACTCTCGTATATCCTAAACAACATTTCGGTCACAAATATGTCCTAAGCCCTCTGCTGTACGGACAATGACCATGCATAGATGCCACTGTAGCTACTCTGTTCTTTAGTCAGGTGGGATTCTAATTTTTTGTGCCCTTTAAGATTCAGTAGCGTGGGTGTTACTCCCTCGGCATCATCACGCTAGATGACGTTTTAGTCTTCTCAATTTCTTTAAAATATTTGTTATTCTATAATTCGAAAATAATTTTATCTGTCTTTTTTACTTTTCCCTTCATTAACTTTCATTCTCAGTTTCTAGTATTTTCTATTCTAGTAGAGAAATTAATGCAGATGTGTTAGAAGTAGTAATAATTGTAAAAATGAAAGGTATAAGTGGTATTTTACCTATACCTTTAATTCTTGTGCTCAACTCTAAAACGTCATCTATTATGACACCAAAGGAGCGTGACATAAAAAAATTTGTTTCTAGTAGAAGCTATTTCCTTAAAATAGACGTGAAAGAACTGAGATTTGAGTTTTCATAAAACAGACGAAACAGAATCACTAAATATCAATCACATGATTATTTTGGTCAAATCAATCAAATGTTGGACCGTTGGATCTCGATACAATGATTTCGGATCCTACTGGTGCACATAAGCCACCGGCACCTCGTCAAGACTTCATCTTTGGCAATGTCCCGGGCATACCATTCGGGCCAGTAGGCCATATGATGAAGTTGCTAGGCTCTAGCGCAGGTAGCCACCCGCCATACAGGTTTACCATCACCGACATCACTTTTCATCTTATTGTGCTCCTCCTCCTCCTCATCACACGGGTCACCGGCTTTTCATCTTTTCTGCCGTCGGAGGCGACGGTAGCAGCAGAGGAGGAGGAGGCAAGAGAGGTAGGGCAACGACAAACCGCATGTCGAAGGCAACAAAGGTGTGTGCAGAGCTATTGGAAGTGCTGGAGATGGAGGAGAAGTGCTGGAGGCGGAGGTGTAGTGAGGAGTCGATCACAAGGTGGAGGCGAAGGTGGAGTGAGGAGTCGATCAACAAAGGTGGAGTGAGGAGTCAATCACTGGTGGCGTGAGATGGAGGAGAAGAGTTGGAGTGCAGATGTTCAAGCATTCTCGAAATAATAGAAGCAACATCATAACATCACCGAAACCGTTACAAGGATGATGCACCAAAGGCGATAGCAACTTCGCCCTGCACTCAAGAAGGTCGCTAGAGTATGAGAAGAAGGTTAGTAGCAAGGGGATGGGATGGTAAGGGGAAAGGAGGCTGTGTGTGGGATTGAGGTTAGGAGGGAGAGAAATTGACCCGGGTTACATAGCTACGCAAACTTGTCCCTCACCACCCGGATGAAGGTGGGTTTGTTCCTGAGCACCAAAGTCTTGTTGATTATATGTATCTATCTATTCTACACTAAAAACATAATATAATAGAGCAAAAAGGTAGGCTATCAAAAAAAATCTGGCTATTAATCTGGTGGACTCTCTTATTATTAGTGGACCACTAGATCTTCATAACTGTACCTAAACAAATCACAATCGATAGATCTTCATAATTATAATTAAACAGATCACAACCGATAGATCATTATAATTATAGCTAAACAGATCACATCCAATAGATAATCATAATTATATCTAAGCTGATCACAACCAATAGATTTCATAACTATCTAAACATATCACAGCCGATAAATCTTCATAATTGTACCTAAATATATCACAATTGATAATTTTTTATAACTGCACCTAACATCATGAGGCCATAGATCTGGTGAGCCATTATTATTAGTAGACCATAACCGATAGATTGTCATAACTATATCTGAATATTATTTAGCATTTATCTTGTGTATAAACAACCTACCGACTCAGTACAACAACTAGCTGATTGGCTCACAATCTGAACTTTTATTTTCCTACTGATTTACTATCACATACAAGTTCAAAAAAATTTAAGATAATTAAAAAAATATTTTTTATAATTATATAGGAGACCAAGCTATCTCAAGAAGCTCAAATCCAAAATGATGGAACCTGCCAACGGTTTTCCAAAACTTTGATTAGCATGCTTCACAGTTCAATTAATGTGTAACCACGACATGCCACATACGTACCGAACGCGCGAGGGCACGCAGTTGAGACGCAGCAGTCAGGATGCTTCCTCCCTTCCCCTTCTTTTCCACCCGGGCCGTCGCCCTCCTCGTGCAGCGCAGCCACGTTTGACCGGGTCTCGCTCTCGCGCCACGCGTGCTTGGCGCCATGTGCGCACCCACGCCGCGGACATCGGCAATGGCGACGGCGAGACACGCCACGCATCCACGCACGCACATGCATGCCTGCATGCGACCGGCCATCGCGCGCGCCCGCGCCGCGCCCGCGCACGGGGGCTCACGTGGCGCGCGGCAGAAGCGCGCGCCCCCTGCGCACGCACGCGTGCGCACGATCGCGCTGCGGCGTGCTCACATGCGCCCGTTGCAAGCTCCCCAACGAGCCCGCCCGCCCGCGCCTGCCTAGCTTATTCCCCCGTCTCTGATCTGAGTAATTCTTCTCCATTTTCTTGGCCCCGAACTCGATGCGCATGCATGAGTACGTGCCGCGCTTTTTAGTTTTTATCCCGGTGCGTGCACGCAGCACAGTACAGCGCGGTACAGCACTAGCCACTAGCTAGGTAAGCGCTGCCTGCGTCTGCTGCATTCATAGAGATGAGCACGAATCAGAGGCACAATGCAAGTGGCCTCGCGGGAATCCGGGTCTCATATGGCTTGGCTCACGGGCACGGAGGCTATCCACGTTCGATGACGTGGGGACCTGAACACCTGGTCGAGCGCAAAGTGAAGATCAGTACAGCGCTGGCTACTCCGATGTAGCTGCGGCTACTCGCTACCGACTTGGGTAGAAGGGATCGAGCCGACCCGAGCTCGGCCGTTTGCTCAAAATGCCCGGGTGGGAGGGGCTGTCCTGTTTGGCCCCGTTGCTGAACCACTGGCCCTGATGGAAATTCCTAGGGGCAAGGGTCGGCCCGGACCTCAAGCAACAAGGTACGTAGTTGCTGAACCTAAAGGTTCCTAAGGTCTGCCCCGTTGGCCTAGTAGTTTCACTGTGCTAGTTCATTTTAAGGCAAAAGGGCCTTTGCTGGAATTGATTAAGGATGTTAGGTACACCGTAAACTTACTGAGAAGATCCTAGAGGATAAAGAAATTACAACAAGGTCTCTTTGTTTTACACAGAAGATCATTGATGAACAAACAACAATACAAACAGGGTGCTCCTGCCTTGACATCTGGGTCTTGAGCTCAATTTCTCATCACAGATAACCAATATGGGCTGCAGGGAGCAGCTGGCCTCCATATTGGAGGTTGAAGAGGGTGGCGGAGGGGACGATCGGCCATTCGGCCTATGGCGGCGACACCAACGTGATCGATCGAGAAGAACCACTACAGCTGCCAGGGACATGCAATGAGGTAATCTTTAGCCTTGGCAGCCTCCCAGATCGACGAAGCGGGTAGGAAGATGGGAGGGACTCCAGTGCAAAGGGAAAGAGGGCCTTGTCACCTAGAAGGAGATGGAGTGGCAGAGTAGAGTCGATCGACACCAGATCCAGACGACAAAGAGGAAAGGGGAAAGCTTATCGGAGCTCCCAAGGCCAAGAGAGCTGAAGACGTAGCCACGAAGAGTAGTCGATCTCGGTGAAGAAGACATCCTGGGGAGCTCCGAGTGTACAAGAAGGTGGTGGTCTCCTGGCCGATGAGGGAAACCGTAGAGCCAAGCAACCATAGGAACGTAGCAACGGTGAGTGCATATGTCGGACCTTGGAAGAGAGGCACCATTGAGGAAGGGAGGGGAAGGAGAAAACTAGATCTACGAAGCTAAAAGCTAAAGGCTATACAAGGGACATGATCCTCACCCAACTCATTGTCAGCGGAGCCAGAGAGGAGAAGGGGAGGGGCCTAAATGTCCCTAAAGAAGGAGGGCAAGGGAGGACGACAGGGGTGTGTGGAGCAGAGGTCATGAGAGAGGATGGGGAGCTAATGAGTTTTGGTTTGTTTCACATGCCCCCTCTTCTATCGCTACTAGTTATATCATGAGTACTCTTGTATCTGTTATTCTGCTTCAACCCTCACACACATCCTACTTTGCTAGCTCTCGCTGCAGCGACATGGTCCTATGGCAAAGTGTCCCTATGGAGATCAGCGACACAGACATGAGACGAGTGGCGAAGCGTCCCTGCGGTGAGCTGGACACCTTACTATGCCCCACGATGCTTTGCCATATCCCTACGATGACCGGTGATGCGGCCTAGCAGCTGCGATTAAAGTAGACGAGGGACACTACGGTGTGACCCCAGGGTCGTAAGATTTTGGACCCCTAATGTATCTTTTTTTTAAGGGCCACATGTCTTCCCTTTTGGTGTTAGAAATTAAGAGTGGTCCAGCGAGCCAACGGGCCGGGCCGGACCACCCCCACCTTGAGTTAGTGTAGCTAAGCTAGCTAGAGATCTAAGGGAGGACAAAAAGGAAACTTAAGGACCACTGAAAGGACCGAGATGCCGACTAGAGGGGGGGTGAATAGTTGGCTTATAAAATTTCCCTGTTTTAATCTTTTGTTTGAGTTGTCAGATTAACTTCACAAGATAATAGTGGACAGCTGTGACACAGGTGAGTGACACAGATGGATACTATGTGTAAATTAACACACAGCTGTCACATAGGTGAAAGACACAGGTGAAGCAATAACCTAACACAGGTGCTCTACTTAGACTAACTGTAACACAGGTGCTAGCACAGGTGAATACAAGTGAATGAAACAACTGAGTAACAGATGATCACACACAGGTATAAAGGTAATCTAGCACAGGTGAAAAGGTAAACTTAGCAGATCAAGTCTAAGAGACACAAGCAAGCAAAGATAAACAGATATGCATGCAATACAAGGAAGTAAAGGAGACTCAGGGGTTTTTCACCGAAGTTCTCAACTCTTTGCAGAGAAGGTACGTCTCCGTTGGAGAGACCACTCCTAAGAGCTGGCCAGCACTAAACCGTGCTTCTTCTCCGAATACCTGATCCTTCAGGACTCTTCCTTTTGCTTGTGGAGATCCTTTTGCCTTGCAGCAGGTAGACCTCAGAACACCTTCACAAACTACTGGTTCAGCCCACACAAGCTTGGGTGATACCAGCAACTCCTACACCCGTCTAGGAGTAGACAAACTCCAAGAGTAACAGATGATGCAGCAGCAATCTCTTGGAGGAACCTTTACTCGTGCTCTAGCTCACAAACTCACTCGAACTGACCCTTAGGCTCTTGGCTCTTGTGGAGTGGTTGGAGGCTTTGCAACGGTCGTATGTGAATCACTGATTTGAGTAAGGTTGAGGACAGAGTCCTCCCCTCGTCCCCTATATATAGGGTCCACAGGCACCTGACCATTACCCTGTTGCCACGTAGGATTAAGTGAGCCACCGGTGTCAGCCACCGGTGACACAGCTACACACTACGCCCAACTGTACCCGGCTCAGGCAGACCGACACCTGTGTCACCGGCGGCACACACAGGTGAACCCTTAGCTGATAGCAGCACTACTCAGCCCGGTCCTGGCACATGACATGCCCTCAGCATACTTCAGACTCTAATACCTATAAGGAGAGAACCTCCGACAGACTTCTGACTCAGCAGACCGCCCATCGCAGTGCAGATACCTTAGCATTTCTCAAGCTCTCCCCTGGTACAGAGATGTACCTAAGTCATAGAGCGAAAGACCACCTGTGACACAGCTGTGTCACACAGGTGCCTAAAGCTCTAGGGTTTTCACTGTTAGTACTGCAGAGCACTAACACAAAACAGCTTCATACTTTGTGCAAAGCTATTGACACAGGGCAATTGGCCTCAAAGCACCAATCCCCTTGACCAACACTCTGAGCAATGGGCAAGGTTCTCTTAGACAACTGCTACTGATTCATCCCTCTTGATAGTACGGGTGGTTCCTATGGACTCAAAGAAACTAGCAAATCTAGGCTTCACCTGCCACCAATTGAAGTCACGGCCCTTGACGCATCAAGCCACCATCACCTTGCTTACATCTCCCTGCATAGCACCAGCTTCTTCTCAGCTGTGACACAGCTGCCTAGCACAGCCATCTCTTTGTCCTTGAAACCACCTTGTACCCTTTTTGGTGGCCGTCCTTCTCTGGATAGCCCTTCTTCATGGAACCTGTAAGTTCTGCTTACACTCAATGTAAACATTAGATTCCAGTTTAGGTTGCCATTAACCATTAAAACCATATTAGGGCCTAGATGATCTTTCAATCTCCCCCTTTTTTGGTGGTTAGTGGCAATCCAAGCTTCACACATTCAAATATATAAAATTGAAATATTGAAACATGTGAATGTTGGTAGAATATACTCCCCTTGAATCTGTGCATAAAAGATTTGTTTAACAAGAAATGCACAGTTTACAAGTTTTAAGCATGGGAAGTATTTTCTGATGACTTGTATTCTTATCAGTTTAAGTATGTTGATGAATGATCAGAGCATTATATTCCTTATCAGAGCATACATGTAAATCAGAGCAAGTCATATCAAACATATGTATATCAGAGCACAAGACATGCATCAGAGCAACTGATATGTATATCAAAGCATGACAGACATATATATATAAGAGCATACATATGAATAACAGAGCAAACCATGTATCTGAGCATTCACACAAGTTTGACAGAGCAAAATGTACATCAGAGCATACCAAACATGTGTATGTCAGAGCATTCCAACATATAAGAATGAGCATAAGAATGCATAAGACATGTATCAGATCAAAAGATTTGCATAAAAGATACAATGTTATCAAGACATAAGATACAACAGAAGAATCAAGTCTTGATACATCATTTTGAAAATTATTTCCCAATATACTCTCCCCCTTAATGCTCTCTCTCTTTTTCTTTTCTCTCCCTTGTCCCTTGCACCACTCTACTCTCTCTACACTCTCTCCCCCTTTGACACTAAAACACCCAAAAAGGAAGACAGGAGGAAGAGATGCTTCAAGAAGACTTGCTCTTCAAAAGCTGAAGGACCTCTGAGAGCTGGTTGGACATATCTGAGAGCTGAGATTGCACTTGATCCATGTTGGCTTTCAGATGAGAGACTTCTTCTCGAAGCTGGCGATTTTCTTTGCGCAGAGCAGCAAGTTGAGCTGGCATGACCTTGTTCACATAAGCTATGGCAGGGTCGCAGGAGGTGTCATCATCATCATCAGCATTAGCTGTGTCTGGCACAGATGCAGCAGCTGTGGCACCGGTGGGAGCAGGTGGAGCAGCTGTGTGACTGGGAGATGACACAGCTGGCTCAGGAGAGTTGCCAAATAAAGCAGGGACTGCACTGTGGCGTACCCGGTTTTAGGGCCGGATACGTCTCCCGTGTTTACTGTACCGATCCCTGGATCAGTAGTCGGTACACACAGGAACTTGATAACATCCTCATACAATACCGAATATATTACATAATTATGCCATTATGGTCTTTATTCAACAACATGGCCGATTGGCCGAATAAAAGCAGCAGCGGAAAAATAACAAAAGCGCAGTTATTAACCCATCAATATGCCCATCCACAGGCAACTGACTGGGGAGAACGCCCTAGCCCTCGTGGTCGCTGACCTCGTCCTCAGAGCACCACTCTTCTTCTTCATCTGGCCAAATCAACAAGCCAGGTGAGTACATTGAATGTACTCGCAAGCTCTTCCCTCGGGGAAATAATACGGCATAGTTCATGCAAAGGGGTATCTCAAAGGAGAGCTCTATCCTAGGTTTCATGTTGTGCGGAAATGTAAGTTTGTATTGTAAATAACAGTAATAGATTGAAAGCGAACTTTGTAAAACAACGATCCCAACGTATCACATCGTCCTCCGTGGTAGCCCTTGCTACCTCTCCTTTATTTCCTCCGCGGGATAGCCGCGCTCATCACCGCTTACCCTTTCGGCTTCTGCTCACACCACCCCGGCAGTGTAGCTAGCCTTTCCTTCAGCAATTCCTGGCTACCAATCCGGGTAGCGTAAATTGCTCCCTGTGGGCACATCATGCCCACGTCCTTGATCCCTTTTCCCAGCTTTCACAAACAAAACTCAGTCTAACCAGTGTGTGGCCTTACCAGTTCATGTCCATGACCGAGGACGCGGCTATTCGAATAGTTTTTAACACTCTGCAGAGGTTGTACGGCTTTACCCACAAGATGTAGTTCACCCTTAATGCCGAGCGCTAACGATACACCGCATGAGGTGTATTGGCAGGGCTAGTACAACGAGACCCTTCTCCCGCGTTCATGCCAGAGCCGGACTCGCTAGGAGGACTACCCGATCCTCTGCATCACGGATGACAGGGGTGGGACTCTCCCCCTTTGTGTCGGACCATGTTCCACGTACCTTGTAAGACTCTACTGAGCTTTGCCCCCACAATACGGTGAGACCCATGAAGAGCTTTCCCCCTACGCAGTTCCGTGGAGATCCTCTAGGGATCTACCGGACCCACTAGCACTTCAACCTAACTTCCCACGATTCCGGGCTCCGGCATTAGACGAGGTACCAGGTCCAGTCCTTCCCATAAAGGACATGTGGACGTACGGTGGGGAAACTGATTCAGCGGCACTTAGGTTCGGTCCTTAACTGATTCGAGCGGGACTCCATAACCAACCAGCTCCACGGGTAGCAACCGGCTACCCGACCATTCCTTCCACAAGCAGCATCCGGCCACTCTACATCCTCATAACACCCTTAGCATTCCCGCCCGAATCCAAAATCCTTCATCATTTCATGCGGGGTTTTCACAAACATTTCTTTTAAAAGATTTCCTCGGCATGTATAAACAAGCCGAGGTTTTGATCCCATATCCCTCCCGTACTTTGTAAAACTTATTTTACTAGAGCAGGTCTAAGCACAGCTACTGCTTATATTCCTACTACCTTGCCGGTCGATTTCGGCCGACTAACTAGACCTAGGGTTACAAAGGACGGATTCCAACCCTACGGCATATGCATCTACTCGGCATAACTTTACTAACATAAAATATCGGTGATAATAAAATAGCATGCAGGGTTTCGCAAACAAAATAATTAAACGTTGCAAATATGGGATTCGACATGTTCAAGGAGGGAAAAGCTTGCCTGGCAGCTCCGGGTCCTGTTCTTGTTCTTGACGTGAAGGTGACGCCGGATCCTCTCGCGGCACGTATGGCACTCCGTTAACTATACGTCGAAAAAGAGCGGCGAATAAGAAGCAAGCGATTGAACTTCGAATAAAATCCAAGAACACGAAAGAAGGTCACATGAAATGACGATGATTTTAATCGGGTAGGAAGGTTCGTGTTATTAGGGTTGCATGTTTAAAGGTATTGCTCTTATGAAATCATGCGCGTTGGGGTTCTGTTAAGGTATTGGTAGAACAAGAGTTTGATGTAATTATTCTGGACCACGCATGCATAAGGTATATGATTTTAAACGAAACAAAAACTAAAAAAAAACAATGCCCTAACCTCAGACTCTTATTCTTACCAATTCATACATGTCAGTGCCATCCCAATATTCTGGTAAAGGAGAACATTTGTTCTGACTCTCTGGAATCTACACATCTAGCGTATATGCTTCTAAAGAAAAGTAGGAATTAATATTTTAACTATATTCCTCTTGTTTAAATTTAACCTACTTTAAGTTTTGAACAAATGATTGGAGCAATAGCATCTGCACGCGTTGAACCTCCTGAACCCATCCCTTGTATGCATAAGCCCTAGGTTTGAAATTTCATGTCAAACCTATACACTAGCTTAAATTGCCGATCCTAACTTAAAATTGCCGATCGTTCAATGATCAGTACTTTACACTAGGGTTACAAAGATAGGGTTCATCGGGCCTAAGCCATGCATCTAATAGGAATAACTAGGTCTACATAAAATAACGATTTTACCCACATAGCATGCAGTTTCATAAACAAAATAATTAACGTTACAAATATAGGATTTCAACATGGTCAAGGTGGAAATAGCTTGCCTGGCAGTTCCTGTTCCTGTTCCTGTTGCGGGGCGACCTCAGATCCTCCTCGTGCGCGTACCTCACTCCGTCGACTACACGTCGGAAAATTTGGCGAATAAGAAGCAAATCAAAACGACTCCAAACAAAACAGAAGTTTTGCATACTCGGGAGGGAGAGGTACGGCTAAGGCGAATATACTAGTTTGAGTCGAGCTAGGGTTTTTGGGAGTTTGAAAATACCGGGCATGGTTCGATGGGGAAATGGAGCGAGAATATATAGGAACTTAACTAAATGGTGAATCCTCGAGGTTTTTAGGGCTTGGGTCTACGAGTGCAGAGGATACTCTAGGGAATGGGTATATATGTGTTCTCCCACATGAAATGACGATGTTTTTAATCGGATGCGAGAATTCGGGTTATTAGGGTTATGCGACCAAACTCCTATTCTTACGGATTTATAGATGCTAGCGACATTCTATCATGTTGGTGATGGAGGCTATTTGTCTCGACTATTCTAACAGCTACCTGTAGAGAGTATATGCGGGGCTTAAAGAAATTAAAATTCTTGCCCTAAACTTGATTCCTACTAATAGAGCTTCAAACCATTTTAACGAATACAACAGCATGCATATATGCCATTTAAAATGACGAGGTCATCCGGGTCAAAGAAAAATATTTGCCATATTAGATGGATCTCTCAGGACCTTTCCCTATCGTCTTCACTATTGTTACGAATATAATTAACATCCCAGAGAGTGAGGTTTAATCTTTGGGCTGCGCATGGTATTAGATGCTGCAAGGAATAAGCATGGATTTAGATCTTAATGCACATGCCTTAAGTAGATTCGATTTTAAATTTTGGTTGACACGAGTATTTGCATTACCCCAACGCTATACTCTCAAAAATTAGACACTAAAGCTCTGAACCGATCGGACCAGAGCACCGGTTCTAAACCAGCTGGAGAGTGAGCTTCCGACCGCATGCATGCGCTAATCAAACGGGAATTGGATTAGGCGGGTTAATGCACGGCAGTTAAACGGAAAATAACGGTAGTGCATTAGTCACCGGTTAGTGGGCCGTGCGGCCACTCGGGCCCGGGCGCGTGGTTAGCCTCAGTGCTTACCGTTCCAGTGTATTTAATCAGCAACTAGCTTGTCCGAATGGTTTTGAGGGCGCCGGCGGCGGAGCCCGATCTTGGAAGGGCGGCGGGGCTTCCGGCTTGGTTGCGGGGCGAGAGCAGGGACGAAGCCCTCCTGGTCAGCTGCGGGTGACCGCGGTGAGCTCCGGGGTTGCTACCTGCGGCGAGTTGCAACCGAGCACGGGGCGGACTCGACCGAGCAGATGGCGGCCGGAGTTTAACAGGAGGCACCAGAGGCGGGGGCAGCTGGCTCGGCGAGGGAAGTGGTTGCTGGGCTCAGCTCACCTGACTAGGGGCTCAGCGTAGCTTGGGTGGCTCGGATTGGTGTGAAGCAGGGGAGGGGATGACGGGCCAGCGCTCGGCGGTGGCCGGATCTGGAAACAGAGGAGTTGGAGGCGGCTTAGCTCAGAGGAAGGGAGGGGGTTCAAGGTGGCAGCTAAAGGAGGCGTGAGCTAGGAGTGGCAATGAGGTAGTCTGGGTGGCAGGCGGGTGGCCGGGGTCTTTATAGGCCGGGAAGACGGGGAATGGCGCGGTAGAGGCCATGTCTGCCATGACCGGCGACCGGACGGTGCTTAAAGCAACCAGGGCTCGGCAGTGCTCCTGGGGAGTCGTGGGGGGTGTCGTGGCGCTCGACTACAGGGTGGCCGGCCAGTCAATCGACGGTTGACGCGGTGGAGGACTCGATGGCGGCGCAGTCTTGCTGGGGGCGAGCTCGGCAGGTGATGGGATTTCTCAGGCGCGACTTGACTAGGCGGGAGGGAATCGCGACGATGCAAAGCCGCAGGGGCAACAGGGCGGTGAAGTGGACGACAAGCTCAACGGCGGGCGGCGCGCTGAGGCGAGCAGCGTGGCTTTGGCATCAGCGGGCGACGCGGGTACGGCGGACGGCGTGGCGAGGGGTGTTCTCGAGGCGCAGCTGGCCGGGCGAGCTGGACGACGGTGAATCAGCGGGCGGCGCGGCTTTGCCTTGGA
>JAGXJF010001989.1:0-19141 GCA_019208055.1 Stipa capillata | reverse complement strand
CCACGACTTTACCATTTTTTGGACCCCTTTACCGAACACCATGAATTTACCATGACACTCTGCGACGCCGTGAATACTGGCTCTACAGACCATGCCACGTCAGCGGCCACGGCAGTAGAGCGGCCAGCGGGACGAGATCCGCGGCGCCATGGACCGTGGCGCCGTAGAGTGTCCATGCGGCGCCATGCCACGTGGTGTCGCTAAAAGGTTCAGATTTTAGAAAAATTTTAGGACGAATCATCTTTAAAATATAATTAAAAATAATTATTTTGTGAAAAAAATTCGAAGCCTGAACTACACATACATTTCCCCGAAGTACTTACTATCTACTTTATGCGTTCTAGACTACCAGCAAACAAACACGCAAGATTCCATGTGCAAGTGTACTTTTATTTCCGAAAAGAGAGAGGTGTGGGGTAAGGTAGTAACGTTAGCTTACGAAACCTGTGAACATTTTTTCCGCCGGTGCTGAGATTTGAAGAGGCCAACCAGCAAGCTGGAGGTGACTGAAACCAACCAAACACAAGGCTACACTTTGACTTCCTAGAGCATCCACATCGTCTCTTTCTCTCTCTTCTGTCTATCGTCAGTCTTATATATTTTTCTGTGCTCTTGTTGCCTTGTGCTCTCTCTCTCTCCCCCCTGTTCTAGCTCTCCTTGCTTTTTGTGCCCCCAATATATCTCCTGAAAAGCAGTGTTTCTCTGTCCTCTAGCTAGCCTAGCACAGAGCAGTAAGCTGCCTGCCTGCCCCGGCAGCTAGAATTTGACAAAAAAGGGTTAGGATCGAGCATTGGGATTTGGTAGCTAGGTGTTGCCTTTTAATTAGCTTCGTTTCTCTTCTTCACATCCTGCTGCTGTTACCTGACCTCATGGGAAGAGCTCCATGTTGTGATAAGAACAACGTGAAGAAAGGGCCATGGTCACCCGAGGAGGATGCCAAGCTCAAGGAGTTCATGGAGAAGCATGGCACCGGTGGCAATTGGATTGCTCTCCCACAGAAAGCAGGTATCAATTTTCAAAGATCTATGTTATTTAGGGATTTGTTGGCATGAATCGTAAGTCTAAACGCTCTAGTTGTACCCTCTTAATTTGCGAATGATTTCTTCTGCTTTTTCTTGTTTTGTTCCTTGTTTGCTTTCGGATCATTAAGTTAGGTGTGAGGATCACAAACTATTGCATGCGTAGAACCAATTTTCTCGCGAATACGCAGAAGGCGTAACGGAAGATAACTAAGCATGTAATTAGCGTCCCCCCCCCTCCCCCCCTCCTCCGGTCCGCCCTATCTCTGGTGATCTGGATAGAGACAAGTCTATGTCCAAATGCTCTATCTTCTATTTCAATTTATTCTAGTTATCATGTTTCTCTTTAATTAGAAGCACTTTAACTAGGATCATAGCTTCTTTCATGCTTTTAGAACCAATCAGGCTTGTAATCGTTGTCTTTCTCTTTGACTCTCTCACAAGCGCACACCGTTTTTCTTGGGCTAGCACTCTTTGATTGTAATGCTATGTTTCTCACTGAATCCCCTTTCTTGCAGCCTTTTACCATGCGTTTAACTGCATGATTTTTTCTATTTTATGGTTAGTCGCATATTCGCATGCTACCTTTGTTTTGTATTGAAGAATGAATTTCTATTTGTAAGTATACATTTCTAATGGCCTTAAATTGTGATTATAGGGTTGAGAAGATGTGGTAAGAGCTGCAGGCTTAGATGGCTAAACTACCTGAGGCCTAACATTAAGCATGGGGAGTTCACCGAGCACGAAGACAGGGTCATCTGCAGCATGTATGCCAGTATTGGAAGCAGGTATCTCCTTCACTTCATCAAGATAACCCTACACATGCATGACCTGTTTCTGCTCCCTAGACGAATCTCCCAAGAAAATCTCCCAAAAAAGCTATATTCGTACTATCTTATTCAGAATTGAAGACCCAACGTACTATCATATATAGATCTAGTTACAAGCATACTCCTCAACACTACTATACTTTCTGTTGATTATAGAGATGAAGGTAGCTAGACAGCACTCATGCATGCAGAACTATCTACTACAAACATGAGAAACTACCAATCATTATTATTATTTATTTTTTGCGAAGAAACTACCAATCAAGGAAAATAAAAAGGAAAGGATAATGCATATATATACTCAATAGCTGCATGATCCATTTCAGGTGGTCGATCATTGCGTCGCAGCTCACCGGCCGGACCGACAACGACATCAAGAACTACTGGAACACCAAGCTGAAGAAGAAGCTCCTGGGCTCCTCTGCCGGCGGGGCCCCTCCGCCACGCGCGCCGCGGCAGCAGCACCACCACCGGCCGGTCCTGCTCCCATACTCACCCTCCACGCACCTGTCACACCACCCTAACTATAACAGCTTCTTCACCGGCGCAGCCGGTTCCTCCCTCCAGCTTGAAGCCCAGCTCATCCCTACACTAACAACCCTGCCGCCGCCCCATGACTTCATGCTAAGCAACTCTGCAGGCTCCCTTAATCCCATGACAAGCAATGCCTCTGCACTGCTACACGCACAAGGTCACGCAACTCAAACACACCATCAGCTTCAGGTGAAAGAGGAAGGCGGCAGCAGCAGCATGATTGTATTTGGGAGTGATCAGCAGAGCTGCAGCTCCTCGGATGGGACGCACAGCCACCAGTTCGGCCACCATGGCAAGGAGCTGAGCTTTGATGGCTACAGCTACGGCTACAGCAATGGCATCGAGCAGGAACACAAATTGTTTCAGCAGCAGCAGGCGCAGCTCGATTACAACTACGAGGAGATCAAGCAGCTGCTCATGGCAGCAAGCGCTGAAGGCTTGCAGCATGACCAGGCGGCAGGGTCGTTGATCAGCTCACAAGGAAAGTTAACGATGATGTAAATTAAGAGGCTGGGCGTAAAGAGAACGAAGGTGTGGTTTTACTGTATTTTTTCCTTTTTCTTTTGATCCCACGGTACGTGTTGGCGTTAATTTGTGTAGCATCCTGCCATTGTTTCCCTCTAAGAAAAAAGATTGTGTAGTATTGTCCTGTGTCACGGCTGCATACACGCGTGCCAGCGTTGCATTACAGCCTGTGTATGTGAGTGTGACATGGTATCGAGATATTCTCTCTCCTCCTGCTGCTACTGCTGTCGTTGTACTTCTCTCTTTCTTTTTCACCAGAGGTATAGTGTTATCAAGTAGTACTAGTACGAAACTACTGTGGAAACTGTCATTGTACTTCTCTCTTCTCTTTTTCACCAGAGGTGTGGTGTTATCGAGTAGTACTAGTTTGAACCACTCTGGAAACTTTGTTTGGCTAGACCTTCACTTGGTCTAGTAGTCCTCTGGACTGGAATGCTGGATTGTTTCTTTCTTGTGACCATTTCTCCCTTGTGTGAGCTTCGTGCATGTGATGTGTCTGAATGTCTGGTCACCCCAAGAACCCCCCTCCCCCTCTCTCTCTCTCTCTCTAAGTACAAGTTGCGAAGCATATTGAGCTGTGGATGCGCGTTCCAGTGCTAGTGTGGACATTGGGAGGGGGGAGAAACGAGAGTCTCCTGTCTGTACGTACGGCGCGAGAAATGCGTCTTGTCTCGTCTTGTCAGACACGGCAATGTTCTTTTAGCAATCGCAGGAGTTGGCATGCATGCAATGCAACGCAAGATAGAGATAGAGAGAGAGATCGATGAAAGATTCCGCGAGAGATCAGAGAGAAAAAGATTCCCGGCTCGATGCTAGTAATTTAATCCGTGCGTGGATGGTCGACAGAGTGACAGACATCGCCGAACAATGCGAGGGATATCCGCCTCTTTGTCGTCGTTGCTTGTGTATATGTAAATGTGCAATTCTATATATCTCTTAAGTTTTTCTCTAAGAAACTATAAATCTCTCTCTGACAAGACGAAAGGGAGTAGTAATATCTTATCTCCTTTTAGTTTGAAAGCTGTAATTAATATTATCAGTACTTCTTCCGTTTAAAATTGTAACTACCTAAGTTCATGCTTTCGTTAATAGTTATAAAATTATAGTTCAAAAAATAGTTATAAAATTATAAAGGAATATTTTTGAAAGAGAATTAAATAGTATATCAATTTCATTTCATATAACAACAAATTATTAGATTAATAATTTATCAAAGCATCAATTTGAATAATCAAAATATGCTAAATATCTCCCCTCTTCCAAATAGTTGTAGTGAGACTGGACAACTGAATAATAGGAAAGAAAAGAAAAAATTTCACTAATAACACTGGTAAAGTTTTGCTGCCAAAAGTTACTATTGAAGATCGGGATTCGTAGACACATGCATGCAACAAGTGATCGAGGCAAATCATTTGAAGAAGAAAGTGGCAACTTTGCTAGTGCTATGGACGCACAAGATATCCCTGTCAATTGTCCGGTACGACCTAGCTGAGAGACGGAAAAAGTGGGCATACTGTCAATTCATAAATTTTATATAGCTGGTCTTGTCGTACATCATCCTAGCTACGGAATCGCAGTCGCAAATTGGTCAACTTGCACATCATATTGTATCCTATCCGTCCAAAAAGGTCTGTATTGTGATGTAGCAAAGTTTGGTGAAAACTAATCACAGTTTGGTACCTAGCTAGCTGGTCCGTCTCTGTAGCTGGCCAACGTGGTCTTGTTTGACTGTACAGAGCGACGAAAAGAAGAACCTATCGATTAGCAGCACCAAATTTTTGTGATTGATCGACTGTACGTGCTCATGAAGGATGTATAGTCCCACACTACAGGAAAAGAGATGCTGCTAATTAATTAAACAGGATGACGATGTGGGAAAAAAAAATGCAATGTCAATTCCGGGCATTTAATTTGAGAATTGAAATGTTAGAAAGGTGAATTATAGTACAAGGATAGACGTCAATTAATTATCTCATAGTAAACCATATGCCACGTGGGTTGCTAAATTTCCATGAACAACAACGTTGCTATGGAAAAAGGACGGCACGAACAAACTCGCTATCACTGGTCATCAACCCTTCTCCACCTTAGAAAAACGTGGAGGCTTCTAGGGGATCTCATTATTATGGAGCATACGGTGAAATTAGAGGCAGTCCCCAACCTTTTGCCTGTAATAATTGTATCTGACTGTAAGATGTCACATGCATCATCGATACTAATTGTATCTTTTTCCGACCAAATACGTACATAATCATAGTACTTATTTTTATATACGGTTTTTATGAAAATTAATATCACATATAATCTTTTCAAAATAGTATATACACTACTGCAGTATGGGCCTCTGCTGACGGGCGAGAAACCCCCTCTACTGATGGGCTGGGGACCCGTCAGCCTGGGAATGTCAGTGGAGGGCACCCCTCCACTGACGGGCTCCGGGCCCATCAGCAGAGCCTTGGTCACCACTGACGAGCCGGCCCTGGGCCCATCAGTGGAGCCTTGGTCACCACTGACGGGCTTTATTTATATGCCCGTCAGTAGAGCCTTGGTCACCACTGACGGGCATTATTTAGAGGCCCATCGGTAGTAGGTTTTAGGGATTAAAAAAATAAAATTCAGAAAATAATATATTATCACACATTACTTTAGTAAATCCTAAATTAGTAAATCCTGAGCATAAGTTTAGCTTGTACAAGCCAACACATATCAGCCCCATGTCAATATTGAACTTAAAATCTCAACGGACATCGTCAAACAGCATGCACATGCAATATACAAGTTAAATATTACCAATGAGTAGCAGCAGCAAGTATTTATATTGATCTTGAGGGAAGGAAATTCAATAGAAACAATGTGAACCAATGACAAACCTTGGAAATATTTGTCATAAGGGACCCATGCAATGCAACAACTTTCTTTCCTAGAGTGTAGACATCATGCAACCCCTCTGCTATAGCCAAAACCTAACTATTGTGAACTATATCAAATATTCGTGAAGTATATCAACACTAAATCTAATATGTGCAATAATGCCACAGCCAACTGCACCCTCCATCTCAGTCTATCAAAGTCTAGAATGTAATCAACAAAGCATAGCAAGAAGATATGCAAGCTCCTCCAATTAATTTGCCCTCAAATCAACTAGCTATTTCTTCCATACCATGCCACATCAAATCAAATATATAGCTCTAGCAGTACAATGCCAAATCAACCATTTATTGTTTTGCATATGTGATAGCATTAAAAGAAAATTCATTTGGGGAGGCTTACCTTGATGGGTTGGTCGGAGTAGAGGGAGGGGAGGCCGGCGGGCAGACCTGGTCAGGGCAGAACAAGGGGAGGCCAGCGTCTAAGGAGGAGAGGGAGGCCGGCGGCCGCTGGATCTGGTCGGGGCAGAGGGAGCGGAGGCCCGCCGGGTCCTCGGCTGCTCGCGGAGGGGGACGGCCGGGCGACGGCGTGGAGGAGGGGGCGGCCGGGCGGCGGCGCGGAGGAGGGGGATGGCCGGGCGACGGCGTGGAGGATAGGGGCGGCCGGGCGGCGGCGCGGAGGAGGGGGAGAGGACTCCTGGTTCGAAAGAACGCGCGGGACTTGGTAAATTTTTCGCCAAGTCCCACCCGTTGCCTTATAGACATGAGGAGTCTCCACCGACGGGCGCTTCGTATCTGCCTGTCAGTGATAGGGGGGTCTCCACCGACGGGCGCTTCGTAGATGCCCGTCAGTGGTAGGGGGGTCTCCACCGACGGGCGATTCGTAGCTGCCCGTCAATGGTCGAACTTAATGTGAGATGTGAGATTTGTAGTACCTTGCAAAAATATTTATTCAAAATACTCCAAAATTTTTCTACATGGAAAATACTACATTACATTGTTCATGTCAAATTTTGGCATTTTTCTAAAATCATTTGCTATTATTTAGTCATTAAATGAATATCTAGCTATTTACTAGATATAATTCAAATTTGAACTACAAGTATCTTAAAAAGGGCCTATAAATGGAAAAAAATTATATCTAAGTACCTATGTATGTTTTTAGCTCCTACCCAGAAAATATATAAAATTTTCAAACATTTCCTTGGGAAAATTCAAACCTTTAGTTGCATCATATTGGTTTTTCATTTTTTATAAAATCTAAATATGGTCTAAAAAATATAAAAATTAACATGGGGTCATTGTATGACCTCATGAGGCTGTGTTTAAAATTTCAGATAAATTCACAAAAGTTAGACTATACATTGCTTTGTAACTTAACCATCTTTGAAAAAGCTTCATAGCATTTAAAGGGGAAATATGAAGATCGAAGTACACATCATAAATTCTTCATCATTTGAACTTGAGATTTGGACTACAACTTGATATTACACTATTATAAGCTAATATTTGTTCATGTTCCATCTTGTTATGTAATAATTTGTATTTTCTATTTTTTGAAATACCAATTTGAGGTACTATGTGTAGTACCTTCCTGAAATATTTATCTAAAATGGTCCAAAAATTTTATACATGGAACATACTACATTATATTGGTAATGTCAAAATTAGGCATTTTTCTGAAATCATTTGCTATTTTTTAGGCATTAAATGAATATCTAGCTATTTACTGGATATATTTCAAATTTGAACTACAAGTATCTTAAAGAAGGCCTCTAAATGGAATAAAAATTCATATATAAGTACCTATGTATCTTTTTAGCTCCTATCCACAATATATATAAAAAAATACAAATATTTTCTTGGGAAAATTCAAGCCTTTACTTGCATCTTAATGATTTTTCATTTTATATAAACTCTAAATATGGTCTAAAAAATATGAAAATTGGCATGGGGTCATGAGATGACCTCATGAGGCTGTGTTTAAAATATTAGACAGTTTCACAAAAGTTAGACTATACATTGCTTTATAACTCAAGCATCTCCCAAGAAAAGAAATAAAAAATAAAATAAATACTAGAAATTCCAGAAAACTCAAAAAATTATGAAACTTGATCTGCTGTTTAGATCTATTTATTTTACAAATTTTGCAAAAAAGAATCACTTTATTTGGACTTATAGATCAAAAGTTATTGATGTTTGTTGATGCAGTGCTTTTGGGCTGAAATACCAGTGACGGGCCCTTAGATACGCCCGTCAGTGGAGATCGCTTCGCCACTAACGGGCACTTAAATAGAGCCCGTCAGTAGAGATCGCTTCAAAACTAATGTCATCTTGGCACCTTTTTGTTCATCTCCACTGACGGTCCGCGTAGCTGCCCGTCAGTGGAGACTTCCTCTCCGCTGACGGGCACCTAAGTCCCGCCCGTCAGTGGAGATGATGCGTCATTTATGGCACCGGGTTTGCGTCTCCACTAACGGGCAACTTAAGGGCCCGTCAGTGGAGGTCTTCCGCTGCAGCCAGTCAGACTCCTCTGCTGACGGGCCTCTAGGTGCCCGTCAGCGGTGAGACCCTCCAACGACGGGCAAGAGTGCGCCCGTCAGTGGAGGGGGTTCAGCAAAGGGTCATTCTGCAGTAGTGATAGTAATATATTCATCATTGGTGATTTTTAAAATAAACTGTTTGCAATATCATCACAAGAGATTTTAAAAACCATCTGTGCCCCAACTATGATGTAACCTAGCCGATTCCAGCCTAGGAAAGAGTAGTATACATGTACATCTCCCCTTCTAACCCTAATCCCAGCGGCCATTTCTTGATCCATTCCGCACCCACCTCTTGCTGCCACCTCACACACATCTCTAGATCCGCCTCTCACACCTCCCCCTGCCCTAGATCTATCTACCACCACCACCACCACCACCACTCTTTTTCCTCAGCCCCTCGTCTTTCTCCCCCTATCCCAGATCCATTTGCCCCCACCACCTCTCTTTCTCCTCCTTGGCCCCCAATCTTCCTCCCCCCACCCTAGATCCATGCACCCTAGTACCATGCAGAGGGAGAGGCCAAAAACCGGTCAATGTGGGGATGGAGGGGGATGGATGAAAAGTGCCGACAGGGGAGCTAGGAGGAGGAGGATGGATGAGAAGTGCTGACAGGGGAGCTAGGAGGAGGACGGCCCGTGGAAGGCGATGGTGGTGGCGGCGACACAAGCCAGGCGGGTGGGCTCTTCTAGGCCTGCAAATAATATTTTTTAAAAATGCAAAACAAGATCACATGTGGTTTTGTACAAGGATCGTCTGTGATAAATAATTATCATAGACGGTAAACCGTCTAAGATAAATCAAAGTTATCATAGACTCTTATGTAAAAATTGTTTAAAAATCCATCGAAGATGACGTTTTAAACTGCCTCTGATAGTCTCTTGTGTAGCTGCATAAGATATATAGTTCTAATGCCGGAGTTAGTTTTCTTGTGTTCCTAATTCGTTTCCCGTGGTAACTCGATTTCAATGAATGTAGTCCACAGTTCTCCTCTTGAACGGGACTAAAATCGTGCTACAGTTGATACATGATGGCACACCTGCAGTCCGAGTTCGTATATACTAAAGTACATCCTAAAGAAAAATGAGTTAGCATATGAAACGATCCAGGATAGATATGGATGCGATAGGGCAATTTCATTACGGAAGTTTTAATCCAACGTGATAGATGGATTGTTTTGTCATTTGATTTTGGTCACAAAATCGAGATCTAACAGTCCAAATAATTCTAATTATGTGGTGCAATGTGGAGGCTCCAGTGGAGTCTTCAATTAGTATATTATATATATATAGAATCCCTAATCTACAGCTGAGAGCAGAATAACTATTCTGCGCGCCGGCCAACCGACCGAGCCAGCCAGCCAGCCCCCACCACGCCCCATCTTTTCACCACTGACCGTAAAGCTATTCGGTAGATATAGTAAATCCATCGAACTATATTACTGTCGAACAGATCCCTCACAGTCACGTAACTTCACATGTAAAATACGGTAATTTTATGTCTTTCGAGTAGTAAAACAACATGTGTCAGCGTAAAACTCAGAACTGTAGTAATTTTTGTATAAAGCGTGTCGCAAAATTATGATTATATGTACACGATATTACGATCTCGCGGCCATCATTTTACTGCATGTCTGATCGTTCTATACTAGAAAGGAAATATTTCTTCCATTTGTTCACAATCACTTGTGTAGCCCAGTTGGTTAGTAGAGAAGAGCAATGTGCGTGAGGTCCAGGGTTCAAATCCCGCCTCGTCCTTATTTTTTCAACTAAAACGGATTAGGGGAATATTTCTTCTATAATGAAAATATTTCTTCTGTTTATTCACAGTCATTTGCATAGTCTAGTTGGTTAGAAGAGAAGAATAACGTGTATCAGGTCCACGGTTCGAATCTCCCCACCTCATTATTTATTATTCAATTATAAAACGGACTGCGCGTGACTTAGAATTTTTTTACTGTCGAGATGTGCGTGAGATAGTAAAGTTCTGTATAGGATGTCGTAAAATCTATCACAAAAGGTAGTAGAAAGATGCTAAACTCAGAAGGTTTTCACAGTCGAGATGCACGCGAGGCAGTAAAGTTGTGTATAAGATATCGTAAAATCTATCGCAAAATGTAGTAATTTTGAGTCACACTAAAATCTCAGCAGTAAAATCTCGTCCGAAAATTACTACTCGATAGACATAAAATTACTGTCCCGCGTGGCTGGCTCGGTCTGGCGCATTTCGGCCGGAGCGCAGAATAAGCTATTCTGCGCTCACGAGCAGATTAGCGCTGCCGTATATATATATATATAAGATGAGATATATAAACATTTTTTTTAAAATATCATGCATAATCATAATAATATGGACTACTGCAAGTCTACGTGATTTATCCAATTTGCATCGATAAAAAAAATCAAATTCCAGCAGTAGATAAATAATTGCAAATTTTGGACCTCTTGTTTTCTGTCATTCCGGTTTTACATGTGTCTTGTAAATATCTAACCTTTTTTCCTGCTGAATGAAAGCAAAGCTTTTGCATATTCTTTTACTTGCAGTTTTTGTGTGTATACGAGATTAGCAATACTTCAAAATAGCTAACAAACTTTTGTTTTCCTAACCAGAAAAATACATGAGAAAGAAACGAAAATAATTAACCTATGTCAATATTGTGCACATAATCGATCATGTATTCCTAGCAAATTTCTAACAAGTTGGGCACATAACAGATGCAAAACACAATATTGTCAATCAAATGTTCCAAAAGTAAATTGTCGTACAAATTTACACCCTCGTTTTGTATGGTCGATAGATATTTATTTATTAGATCGTAGTAAACCATGCATGTTCCATGGGTTGCTAAATTTATGTGAACATCGTAAATCACTGCAACAATGGGATGCTATATATGTGTGCTATTATCGGTTCATCGCTGTCGCTAGCATGCTAGGTATATATCCCCTACTGCTAGAAATTAAAGTTGCCGTGCTAGAGACAAATAAGGGCCATGAGACAGATCGATCGATGACTATTAGTTCTGGATGTCGCTTTGCTTTTGATATCAACGTAGTACTACAGCTATGACACATGGAAATTTGAGGGATTTTAATACCATGAAAGAATGTCACAATCTGTGCACCGTATTAACGATTTAAAGTCACCAGAGTACGATTTCATTCACCTCTCACGCCATTTTAACGTTTTCTGATAGTGTGCCGCAGATTTCATTGATACGCAGGGTATGCATCAGTAAGGAAAACAAGAGGGAGAGAGTTAGGGAGGGGATAACACAATAAAAAAAAGAAAGAAAGAACACAACAGGGCACTACAACAATAACAACTTTTTTTAATAATGAAACAGCGAGATATCATGCCCGACCACCGCGTCAGATGATGCTCACAATCAATAATTTATTACGATGTCAATAGAAATGAGTAGCAAACTTTAAAAGAATGCGACAGGCCATGTACAAGAGGAAATCAATTATTATATACCATATCGTGAGCTCGCCAACTAAATCAAGACATAAATATTCTGGTTAGTAACTCTAATCTCTTGGTGCCATTGACTATCGGCTCCTTGTCGTGCAAGCGTTATAGAGAAGACAAATATTACAGCCAGTCTACATAAGTATACAACCTATAAATAATTGAATATTTTCTTTTTGTCAAAGATCAAGTCATTTTGGTACAACCAAATAGACCAACACAATGATGTAGCTCCTACATAAATAAGGGGTAGCAAATGCCTATGTACCCCTCCTAGCCAACTCCCAAAAACATGAGCAATGCTACATGGTGGGGTGATATCAAATGAAAGGTAGACCGAATGCCATGCAAGTCGTGCAAGCTTAGAAAAAAAAGAGATCTTGGATGGTCTCACCCTCACTACAAAAGCAACATTTTTTGCCGCCTCGCCATTTATGCTTCGCGTGGTTATCCTTGGTCAAGATGCCCCCCTACTTAGGTACCACAAAAATATTTTTTTGAGTGGTAGTAGTGCATTGCTCTAAGAGAATCCTCTCCCGGTCTTTGCACCCAAGGGTACACACAACCCAAATTATTACAGAGTCATTACAAAGTTCGTACCAAACCATGAAAAGAGAAGTGAAAAGCTACATGACACAAGAGAAAAAGTTCAAAAATTACATAGCTTGTTATTAAACTGCCACCTAAACCAGACATAATCCCCTAGTAGCCAACTCCAACCTCTTGGCGCCAAACACTATCGACTCCTGCTCTGGTTGCCACTACAGTAAGACCACACTCGTAACTGGCCAATTGATGAACATACAATGTCATTTCTACATAGCTAGATCAACCAACATAAGGTGGCCGTGCCCACTAAAATCTATGAACATAAGTGTCTATCTACTCCTCAGCCAATGCTAAAAAATATGAGAGATTCTTTTGGGAGAAGTAATGCCAAAAGTTATGAGGTTCGCTTTCCATGCAACATGGACAAAATGAGACTCAAAAATGAGTGCTGGATTTTTTTTGGCAAGAAAGTGTACATACTTTGCTACCATTCCGGTTCCACTTTGCCAGATTTTTCTTAATAAGTACAATCCCTCTACACAAGTACCATATGAATTTTTTAATTTTGAGAGTGATATTTAGACGCCACAAAGATTTGCAATGGAATTGAACCTGGAAGTTGCCCCGTGCAAAGTACATTGAGTGGACAAAAAGTTGCCCATTAGAGTGGACACTCCATCGAAAGACATCCCTCTCAGGTGAAAGGTTGGAAAATACAACTTGTGTGAGCAGCTTGTTCCAGGCCTATAACCTGGTCCCTATAATCACCCTCTAAAAAATATTGAGGGGAACTGTATTGATTACTTCCCTAGAGTATTGTACATTGACTGAATGGAAAATCTGCCAAATGAATGGAGTTTTCAGTCAAAGTGATCCCGTTTCGAGATAACAAGATGTTCACCACACTCTGAACCAGCTCATTCCAGGCCATTATATTTTGTCCTATTAGAGCTCGGCATATGTTCAGAGGAAACAAACCCAGCTGCAACCGTGGTTTCTTCCTTGCAATGTTATATAGTCTAGGGTACATTGTGCACACAACATTATATGTAGCCAGATATCCTCCCAAAATCAGATTTCTAAACCACACTTGACTTGGAAGGAGCCAATTTAGAAAAAGTGATTCTTGACTTTCGTTAACCCTTTCCTAAAATTAATGAGAGTATGTGGATCAAGCATGGATATGGGAGAGAGGATTGTGTTGCAGGTACTTGTTTCTTAGTAATTCGTACCAGATCCCATCTTCATTTAGAATCTTAAATAGCAATTTGGTTAGCAAACACTTGTTTTTTAAATCTAAGTATTGAATACCTAGTCCTCCTTGGTCCTTTGGCTTGCAAAGAATGCCCCATTTTGCGAGTCTATATTTCCGTCTATAATTGTCAATTTGCCAAAAAATCTGGAATCGTAAAAGTTCAACCGTTTGCGTACCCCCTTGGGCAACTCAAATAAGGACATCATAAACATGGGCAAGCTACTTGTCACCAGAGTTAATGAGGACCGGACGACCTCCAGAGGACAAATTTCTACCCTTCCAGCTGCTTAGTCTTTTCTCAAATCTATCCTCCACTCCTTTCCAATCCCTATTTCATAGCTTTCTGTAATGGATAGGAATGTCAAGGTACTTAAAAGGAAGGTTCCCACATCACAACCAAAAATTTGTGTATTGTGTTGAATTGTGTTGAGTTGCTATGATACTATTTTATATTAATGTTTAGAATAATTTTAGATTGCTATGATGTTGTTTATTGCTTGTCATTTATTATTGCTAACCTTAGTGCTTGTTTTCTAGGGCCTAGACAGTACGATCTTAGAACTATTGTTCGTATCCTGCAATATCAAATGCTTATTCGTGTTATCTACCACCCATTAAGTGAGAGTTGAGGGTGAAAAGTTTTTGATACATGAGTTCGAGGAATCACATGTCCTACTCTTATTTATGCTTGATCCAGTGAATCTTTTATGATCACCTTAATTTTGGACAAAAGTGATGTGTTTAATGAGAGGACATCTATTTATGGGTACATGCTTGCAACATAATTGAACTATGCGGTTGGTTTATTTGCATCCTATCATATTATAAGTTATCTGTACATGTTCCCAAGCACCATCCCCAGTATAGCCTATTCTACCACTGTTTGTTACTAGCTCTTTAGTCATTCATTGCTCTCTTTGATTTTATTTATCAAATTTATTAATTATATTTTTATTATTTATTACCCTCCAAAAATATTATCCATTATTATGTAGTCCAAGTGCTGGTGCAATTACGAGCAACGCGGTAGTTGTGGAAAAATCTATTGATTTCCAATAATGTTCTCGGTGCGTTCCATATTAAACTAGAAAATGCTTCCACAAAAGGATGCTGCATCGATGTTGTGCACTTGCAGGTCATCAACCTAATTTTCTTGCACCATTGCCGGGGAACAACATTGCGCTTAGCAGTAATTTTTTAGCACTTGAATTTATTACCTTTTACTTTATTGCTTTATTTAGCAATCATGCGTAGGTATGCTCCTGCTGCTAAAAACCTCGTCATTTCTATGTACCTGATCCTAAAAAAAGAATTTATGTGATACCTGATAAAGCTTTTGTACTCACGATATACCAATTATAAGGTTGGACATGAAATTCTTGCTTAGTCTAGTTCTGAAATTAAAGATATGGTCACTACTGCTTCTAGGGCACATTTACCACCATCTGAGCCATTATCACCTATTTCCATGTCATCACCGTCATCAACACCATCACGTACACCTAGAGACACTAATGCTTTGAATTATCACTTTGGTAATATGAGAATTACTAAAATTCCTGATGTTGAGACTAGAACTAGTCCTATTGCTAGAAGTGCTTTGAATGATGCTTTGAACTGATGTAAATAAAGCTTATAGAAAAATTGTAAAATATGAGGAACCTATTGATGAACAATGTACTTCTTGGAAAGAAAAGTTTGATAAATCATCTATTTGTGATGATGATATTGATGCTTCCTATGATATTTATCCTGATTAAATTGTTTTTGCTAAGAGATTGACATAATGATGATAACCCCTATTTGCATCTTCGTGAATTGAGAGATCTTTGTGGTTTGAGTAGGACGAACAACCTATCTAAGAGTGCTATGCTCTTAAAAATGTTTCCTTTTTCCTTGCAAGGTGGAGCTTATAAATGGTTTTATTTTTTAGATCCTTGTAGTATTAAAGATTGGAGGCAATGTTTTGTTACCTTTATTAAGAATATTATCCTCCTCGCAAAATTGTTAAGTATAGAGAAGAAATTGTCAACTTTAGGCAAAAAGAGTGTGAGCTTTTGCCTAAAGATTGGGAGTGATTTAATAAATTACTTAGAGCATGTCCTGTTCATAATTTTTCTCAAAATATTCTTGTTGAATCTTTTTATAAAGGTTTAAGTCCTGACAATAAGAATCATTTGGATAGCTGTGCAAGTGGTTCTATAATGGGAAAAACTCTTGATGAGATAAGAGAATTGTTGGATATGATATATAATAATCATGCAAGTTGCACTATTGAATTTGATGAGGATGAGAAGCCTCCAATTAAGCCAGGGATTATGGGTGTGTTTGGTTTGAGCCTAAGCTAGCCTTACCAAAATATTGGCTAGGAAAAATTTTGTCCAAGGTTTTGCTTGGCCATGATTTGGCCAATGATGGCAAGAAAAATGAACTAGAGTGAGCTAAGAGGCATGGGCATGCCAAAAAAATTTTAACCATCTAAACAAAGACCTAATATTTGGCCATGACCAAAAAACTGGAGGGTATATTTTGGTCACAAACCAAATGTACCCTATGAGCTCAAGCAAAAGCTCAAGGAAGATTTTGATGAAGTAATGACAGAAAAAGGTATACCTATTCATTCAATTAATCAAACATCCATGGTAGATGTTAACGTGCTTACTCATGTAGAAGAAAAACCTCTTGATATTGATGTTAATTTTCTACACTACAGTATATGTAAATATAAACTTGATATTGGTAGCATGCCAATGGAGTTACTTTAGAAAAATTTATTGAGGAACAAGTGAAAGTCAATAAGGAGGTAGGCAATGAACTTGCTAGTCATGAAGATAGAATTTCTAAGTTGACTCATAAAGTTAATGATGCTCATTATGCCATTCATAATGTTGCTAAATATATAAAATTGTAGAAACTCAAGTAGGCCAAGTTGCAAGAACTCAACAACTAATTTTCAATATTGTCAATTCTAGGAAAAATATTAGAGAGATTTATGAATTTGCTATTGATCCTGGAGATACTTCTAAAAAGAAACAATAGAAACATCCATCTCTTCATATGAGAAAATCTAGCAAGTTGAATCCGAATGCAAAGAAAGGAATCTATGGGTTGATGGATTTGACTCAATCATCTCAAATGCCCACCAGAGACACTCAAGCTCAAGGTGATGTACCGTCAAATGCTGAAACTAAAGATAAAAAACATGAAAAATAAGCAGTTCATGAAGAAGAACCTCACGAAGAAATAGAGTAAAAAATTGATAAAGGTGAAGATCAAACAATAATAAAGACGAGGATCAAGATAGAGAAGAAGAAAAAGGTGAGAAAGTTAATGAAAGAGAAGTTGCTAAAAAGCATGGTAAGGAACATGAACCTTGGATTCAAAATATTTTCCAAAGAAAGAGGAATATCCAAAATATGTTCCTCCACCCAAAGTAGTAGATGTTATTAGAATTGGTGGTATTATGATTGAAATTTCTCCACCGAAGAAGAAATCATTTTTATCGAGAAGATTGAAATTGAAGTAAATGATTATGCTAGTGATAATATTTAAATAAATACCACGTAAATGCTTGGCAAGAGCCTACCTACCACCGTATCATTTTAATATTTTTCTCTATCATTTATTTTATCTTAGTTTTCAAATTTTTAAATGCATATTTTAGCTCTCAGATGCTTGTTTAATAATTTTGGAAATAAAATTTAAAATCTGGACTAGGAAAATTTATAGTTGAAAATTTTGAACCTTTATTAGTATGTGAGACAAACTGGGTCCCGTGGGGAGCCCATCTGTCCAGAAGGCAAGGCAAACGGTAGGCCTTGTTGCCCCCACCTGTCGCCTAGATCTACTGCAGGAGTGCTTCAGGCACTGGCACATTTCCCCCATTTCCTACTCAAGCCCTCTCTCAAATAGTAAAAACACCTCATTTTTCACCTAGATTCGACAAAACATTTGGTTAATCCTGAAATTTATTTCCGGGATCTTGATCCAAGGTGTGTTTCTCCACCAATTCATGGTTTAATATTCTTTTCCATCATGTATAAAGAAATCTTTCGCAATTTCAATTTCTAGGGTAGTATGTTACGAGTTATGATTTAATCTTGTATTATGTTGTTGGATATGCTATATTATACTTGTAGGAAGAATTACCTACCTTTTGATTGGAGAAAAATTGCATTATGACCAAGTTCATCCAAGAGGATGATGTGTTTGAGCTCAAGAAAAGCATCAGAGGACATTGGATTCATCGATGAATGCACCGAAAGGTATGACAAATTGCAGTATGTAGAAGTTGAATCCACTATATGGAGGTATGTGAGCACCCTCATTGCTTATGACATGTTTGATGACTTTGAAATGTTATGCAAAAATGCCAGTCTAGGAGATTTTAGTCAATTTGATGCATTGACTTATGTTGAATTGACTAAAGAATTTTTAAGTTCATTTGAATATCATGCTTTTGATAGAGATTGCTCTTTTTTTTAGAGATCATATTACTTTTGACTTGCTTGGTAGATCGTTTAATTTAAGCATGCAATAATTATGTGATGTGCTTGGCCTATAAAATTCTAGGATTAGATAAGATGTCCAATCTCATAATGTTGTGTTGAACGAAACTTGGAAATTAATTTCTAGTGGTGAATATCCTGATTATAAGTGATGCGGGATTGCCCGATCTTCACGTAGGATTTGCTTGACGAAGGTAAAAGCACCACCTGAAGGGTATGATGGAGGGCACCGATCCTAGCAACAACGCTCTCGGGTAAATAGATAACAATGCAACCTGACGATCCTAAGGCCAACCACTGCCGATGCAATTACCTGCAACAAGTATTCACCGAACCACGCTCTAAGTTCTCAATCCACACAACCACGCACGAAGTTTGCACAAATTTGCCGCCACTGAACGGCCGCTGTTGTAAATCATGAAAAAAGTTTTACCCTCTCACAAGACAAGTTTACAAGAGCAAAGGGGTAGAGAACTCTCAAACAAGATCTGGTAGTAGCTTGGCTATCCTATGGGGGAATCAAATTGTCAAAAAGTTCCAATGAGAGTGGGAGTGGAGGATATTTATACTAGGAGCAACCCTCCTCGCTGGGTGTGAACACACACAAAAACTGAGTCAAATTTCGTGGCCTCCAAGCTGGCAATTAAGGGATGATGTGGAGCCTCGCGCAACCATAAATGCCCTGAACAACCTGCCTTGGAACTTATATATTTTGACTCATGCCTCCAAATGTGAAACCGTTAGATTTATTGGAAAGAGGACTTGATTTCCAACCTAGAAGTGCCTCTTGAACTTGTTGAATATGCCCAAGATGAATTGGGACTTGCTGGGAAGTTGCAGGACGGATTTCTGGAGTTGCAGCTTTCACATTTGTTGACTTGGACTGGTTGTTCAACTTCATGGCATCCAGATTTGCCTCCTTCTTATACCATTAGATCCAAGGAGCATACGTGGGCGGTGTCAAGCAATGTACGCCAATGGACAAGGCTTGACCCTTGCAATGTAAGCCCTCATCTTCAATCAGCAACGTAGGCATG
>JAGXJF010001987.1:0-36700 GCA_019208055.1 Stipa capillata | reverse complement strand
TTCTAAGGAATCAATTCCACAAGATCGTTGAATGTGGTTAAACCATTCTGCGAAGCCATTACACATTCACGTGAAGCTTCATATAATGTGATTATTTCAGAATGATTAGTGGAAGTAGCCACTAAAGTCTGCTTTGAGGACTTCCATGATATGGCTGTTCCACCATGTAGAAATACAAATCCAGTTGAGATCTGGCATTATGGGGATCTGATAGGTAGCCAGCATCCGCATATCCAACTATAGCCATATCCTGGTTTTTCTGATAAAATAAACCAAGGTCTTTGTGCCTTGAAGATATCTGATGATATTCCTGACACCTACCATATGCCGTTTAGTAGGGCATGCACTATGTCTAGCCAATAGATTAACTGCAAATGAAATATCAGGCCTGGTGCAGTTTGCTAGATACATTAGTGCTACGAT
The DNA here is from genome assembly GCA_019208055.1 of Stipa capillata. Lineage (NCBI taxonomy): Eukaryota > Viridiplantae > Streptophyta > Magnoliopsida > Poales > Poaceae > Stipa > Stipa capillata. The sequence goes on along the minus strand of JAGXJF010001987.1, from coordinate 36,277 downwards.
GATACTGAGATAAGGAACTTTAGGTCCTAATATCTCTTCGTCATCGGCCTAGGTCTAAATGGATCTTTGTCTCTATCAAGAGATCGAACGACATAGGAGTCTTGGATGGATATGATTTATCCATATTGAATTTTCCAAGATTTTCTAGATATATGCAGACTGATGTACTAAAATTCCTGAGGGAAAATGCTCAAGCTGTAAGCCTAAGCAGAATTTGGTTTTACCCAAATCTTTCATCTCAAATTCTGTCTTAGATGATTACTTGCCTCTTGTATGTCTTGTGTAGTTCCAATGATATTGAGATCATCGACATACACTGAGATGATGCAAAATCCTTTTGAGGATTTCTTTATGAATACACAAGGGCAATCATCATTGTTTGAATAACCTTTCTGAAGAAGGAATTCACTCAATCGGTTGTACCACATTCTTCCCGATTGTTTTAAGCCATAAAGTGACTTTTGTAACTTTACACAATACATGTTGCGATTTATATTTGGATTCGGGATTTTAAGCCCATCAGGGACTTTCATGTAAATATCCGAATCAAGTGACCCATATAAGTATGCGGTCACAACGTCCATTAACTGCATAGATAATTTCATCTGTACTGCCAAAGATATTAAATATCGGAACGTTATGCCATTCATAACAGGAAAGTAGGTTTCATCATAATCGATGCCGGTTCTCTGCGTGAACCCTTGTGCTACAAGCCTCGCTGTATCTCACAACCCATTTTTTCATTTCTCTTTCGAACGAAAACCCATTTTGCTCCCACAGGGAAGACATTTTGAGGAGTTGGTATTACTGAAGTAAATACCTCTCTTTTCTTGAGCGAGCGCAATTCTGCCTCAATTGCTTCCTTCCATTTGGGACCAGTCTGAGCGCTTGAGGCACTCTGCCATGGACTTAGGTTCTGGATCCCATTGAAGGTTCTTAGCAATTTTCGAGGAGAAGTAAATGTCGACAACTGTAGTCTTTCTTTTAAAAGATTCTCCTGAATCAATGTAAGTGATGGACATTTCATTATCATCTTCTAACTCATTGTGATTTCCCTCAACACTTGAGTTAGGTTGTTCCGAGTCTCAGCACTTGAATTTATGTGCACATTTTTGCTGGGTTGTGGATATTGAGCATCCGACAAATGTTTCTCCTTTTGAGATTGATTTGCATTCACTGTTTGAGGATTTAGAGTCCTCTCTTTCCGCGGACGCTTTTGAGAAGCTGGATCCTTTGTGACCAAATTTCTCCCTCTTTTGCTCTCATTGGGGAGTGAGTGGTTTTATTAGGTGCCTCCACTCGTTCTGGCACATTAACTGCTGGAATGTGCGATTTGTCACACCTTTATGATCAGTAAATGCATCTGGCAGGTTATTGCAATGAGTTGCAAATTATATTCTCTGAACTTAAGATTCAGAGTCTTTAGTACGTGGGTCTAATGATTGGATGCCGGTGACATTCCAATCTATTTCTCGGCATTCTTTTGTCGGTACTTGTCTTTATCTCCCCTAATGCCGAGAAATATCTTCGTCGGAAGATACAATCAGCGTACCGGGCTGTAAATAAATCCCCAGTTAGGGGCTCGAGGTACTCTAATTATTGACGAAGAATTGTACCCCACATAGATCCCCAATTTTCTGTGAGGGCCCATTTGTGTACGCTGCGGTGGTGATATCGGCACGTATACAGCGCAATCGAATTGACGCAGATGGGAAATGCTGGTTGATTTTCACGTACTAACTGCAACGGGGAAGCCGTATGATAAGCAGTTGGACGAATTTGAATTAATTCTGCGGCGTGTAAAACCGCATGTCCCCAACAAGAGGTTGGTAGGTTTGAATTCTGTAAGAATGGTCGAGCAATTAATTTGACTCTTTTAATAAGAGATTCAGCCAAACCATTTTGAGTGTGTACATAAGGTACAGAATGCTCTAGAGTTATGCCTAATGTAGGTAATAATCATTAAATGCACGAGAAGTGAATTCTGCGGCATTATCCATTTGAATGGTTTTATCCTGGTTTCAGGATAATTTGCTCTCAATTTGATAATTTGAGCAATTATTTAGCAAATGCATGGTTCCTTGTGGACAATAGGCACACATGCGACCATCTTGTAGATGCGTCGATTAGAACCATAAAATATCTAAATGGTCCAGATAATGGCTGAATGGACCACATATATCTCCTTGAATGCTTTCAAGGAAGTTAAGTGGTTCATTTCGTATCTAAGATAAGAGGGTCTTAAGATTAATTTCCCTGTAGCGCATGCGGTGCATACGAAATCTGAGGATTTAGGGAATTTTGCATGTCTTAAATCATGACCAACAGAATTTTCAATAATTTTTCTCATCATCCCTATGCCAGGATGACCAAGGCGATCATGCCATACCTTGAACTTGTCAAGATTTTGAAAAAATTATTTATACGCAACATGTTCAATTGGTTTAATGTATGTGTAGTACAATCCGGTTTTGAGGGAAGGAATTTTCTCAAGTATTTGTTTCTCATATCCGTCATTTTAGTGATGAGGAGACTTTCGCCATTGCTCTCATCACAAGTTTCAACATGGAAACCATTTTTGCGGATATCTTGAAACTGAGTAGGGTACGAGTTGAATCGGGATACAAGAGTGCATCCTCTATGTAATTTTCGTACCCATAGGGAGAATGATGGTGGCTTGACCAGAGCCAATGATCATAGCATCGCGACCAGCGATAGTCATAATGTTTCCTTTATCTTCTGAGAGTTTGGAAGTATTTCATTCCCCTTAAGATTGTGTTAGTGGTGCAACTATCCACTAAACACATTCCTCTTCCATTGGATTGTCTTCAAAATTCTATATAAAATAAAGAGAATTCATTAAGAACTTGAATTATATAGAACACATACATTAACTATATGTCTAAGGTACATAATAATACAAATACAATAATTGGACAATATAGTACGTCTTTTCCAACTTAGTACGTACAAATAGGCTAGAGACATATATTATGATAATTGGAGATTAATTGAGATCTCCATACATGTCTTGGGAATTGAATTCCACAAGCATGTCATCAATGTCCATGGGGTCATCGTCTTTCTTGACTTGAGCTTGGTTCTCATTCTGATGAAGAGTTGGGAACTTTCCGCTTCCAGGTGATATCTGGTTGTTCGTTGAAGTGAGCTTCAAATTTCGCCCCTTGGACTTGTTTGCCTTTGCCTTTGGATTGGAGATACAACTCAACCAGGTGCTTTGGAGTTCGGCATTTCTTGTATGATGATTCATACATCCACATCTTTGACAAACTTGAGAGTTGTCTTTGGAGTCATTTTCTTGAAATGTCCTTTGCCCTTATCAAACTTGTTGGATTTCTGCTTGTTGCCTTGTTTCCATTTTCCTTTGAACTCTTACGGTTCCTTTTATGACCATTGAATTTGTTCTGAGTGTTGGCATGAGCCTCTGGTAATGCCATAGTGCCCGTTGGGCGACTTTGATGATTCTTCATAAGAAGTTCATCATGCTTCTCAGCTTGAAGAAGCGTGTAAATCAACTCAGAATGCTTGGTGTATTTTTGTTGACGATATTGCTATTGCAATATGCGCATAGAGGGATGGAAAGTACACAAGGTCTTCTCAATCAGATCGGCGTCTGAAACAGCCTTGTCGCAGAATCTCAACTTAGCGTTGATCTTATAATGGAAGAGTTGTATTCTGCCACGGATTTAAAATCCTGAAAACGAATGTTGGACCATTCGCGTTGTGCTTCGGGTAGCATGACCGCTCTTTGTTGGTCATAACACTCCTTGAGAGCGGTCCATAGGGCTAGTGGATCTTCCTCTAGGAGATACTCAATTTTGAGATCGGGATGGAGGTGATGCCGAATGAAATGCAGTGCTGCATATCTTGTTCTTTCTGGTAGAGCCTCGTCTCCTTCTTGTGGAGGGTTTATGGTAGCACCAAGACCACGACCTAATAAATGATTTTAAGGTCCATGGCCCAAGTCAAATAGTTGCTTCCATCGAGGGCAAGCTCGGCAAAGTCCTTTTTGGTTATGTCTGCCATTGTCCTGCATGAAATAATCATGCTTGTATTAATTTACTTGAGAGTAAATTAAAGGAATTTCGATGATGCAAAGAGTTGCACAATATTTAGGTCAAGATGATTCTTTAACGGCCCAAGTGTAGATCTTCATTATAGTATAGGCGATAGAGATCGTCGCTAATATTTCTGGACTCCATTTCTGAGGAAATGGGTGATACTACAATCACCGCCAAAATATAGCCTCTATACTTTGAATTTTGGTTATTTGCACTTTGAAGGCAGTCACCGCAAAACAGTGTAGACCTCGCAATAATGGGCGAAATTAATCGCTGCTAATATTGTGGACTCCGTTGCAAAGAACGGGCGATACTACAATCGCAGCCATGAATATAGACTCCATTACCTTATGCAATTACCAAAAAAAAGATTTGGAAGATAATCACTTAATTATGCGCAATGTTGCATAATTTTCCGCAATTTTAAAGCAAAATGATGCTGAGAGTAAGAAGTATAAGCGGAAAAGAATAGAATTTGCGATTTAAATATTGAGTAAAGAAATGCAAAGCAATAAAGGAAGTGCATAATATAAAACTATATTATATTACGGAGGTAATACACACTTTAGAACCAAGTTACATATTGATATATGTAATATGCCACGACCTGAGGGTCTGAAGTATAAAATTACATAAAGCCTGAGGGCTCTTGTGTAATTTTAATAAAGGATCTGTGGCTAATATGCAATAGATAGTGAACCTGAGGGTCTACTAGTAAAATAGCATACTAAGCAATCTACTGATGTAGAGAAGTAGTAAATATGCGAAAACCAGGGGGCTAGAACACAAATATACAGCCCCTGTTTTTTTTTCTTCTTGGGCTGCCACGGATGGGCCTTTAGACGGCCTGGGAAGTGCGCCGGCCTGATGGACCGGCCTATGGATCCCGCCGGCCTGATGGGCCGGCTTGATGGGCCGGCCGGGATGCCCCATAAAGGAGCGGGCAGTTTAGGGATGAACCCTAAAACCGCCGCCGCCGGGTGCTGTTGAGGAGGGGCCGGGGCTCGGGGGCTCCGCCGGGTCGCCGGGGAGGGCGCGGTGAGGAGGCGCCGCCGCTTGGGGGTGGTCGCCGGTGGTCAGCCTGAGGGCGCCGCGGGCGGGGTCTTGCTCGCCGGGGCTCAGCGGTGCGGCGGGGCCAGGAGGCCAACCGCCGCCGTCGTCGAGCGGAGGAGGGCGGGCACCGCCGGAGGGAGCCACGCCGCTGCGGAAGGAGAGGCGGCGGAATACGCCGCCGCCGTTGGAGAGCGCACGTGGGCGGGAGGGCGCGCCGTTGGGAAGCCCGACGCCGGAGTCGAAATGCCCTCCGCCGCTTGGAGCCGTGCGGACGCAGAGGGTCACCGGAGGAGCGCCTCGCCGGAGGCCGACTTGGACGGACGCCGTGTCGCTGCTGCCGGTCGACGAAGACGCCGCAAAGACCAAACCACCACCGCCGTTCATGTCGGAGTAGAAGGGGGGTGGCGGAGGGGCGGCGAGTGCCGGGTCCGAGATGGCCTCAAGTGCCGCTGCGGGCATGGGAGGGCGGACCGGATTTGGCCATGGCCGCCAAGGGGACGAGGCACGCGGAGGAGATGCGGCATCGGACATGGAGGCTTCGGGCGCCAGAGGAAGAAGACCCCATGGGCGCCGGTGCTGGGCGCGCAAGGGGCTACCAGCGTTTGCCGCTGCCGTGAGGGCGAGACGACGAGCTCGCCTGCCGGTCGGGGCTAGCGTCGTGGCATTCTCCAAGAGACGGCTCGGTGCAGAAATGCGGGATGCCATCGTCGGAGGATGGAGCGCACGGCGAGGATGGCGACGACGGCGCGCACGGCGACGGCGCCGGCGAGGTGGTGGAGATGGCGGAGGAAGAAGCGAAGATACCGCGACGTCAACCGTCGCAATCAGGGTGAGGATGTTCTGAACAATCTGTTCTGCCATGCTGCTCACCTTCTTCTTCTTCGTGTTCTTGAATGCTTCTCTCTTCTTGCAATGTGGTGGCCGGTGCTCTCGGCAGAGCAGTGCTGATGACGTATTGCAAAATGAATTGTAGAACAGAGATTGAGACAGAGTTTGGACGCAAAGAATTGAGATTCACTTCTATTGATTCATTGATGCCATTACATATTTATACAAGCCAAAGGGATGGCAGTTGCTAGGAGAAGGGATGCGACCCTTTGGAACGTCATTTGCAACTGCTAATGACAGTTGCTTAATTGATCACATGGCGTCGTTTCACAACAGAAACATAGTCGTCCATGTAGAGCGGTTAGATGAAGAAGTAATCATATGAAAAATAATTTTAATATTTGTTAATTAAGTTTAGCCAAAACCCACGTCTCAAATGCTGTTATCAGACGTACCTCCCCATCTCCATTATCAGATCTCCAGCCACGTCCACTACGGGCTATCCAAGAACTATTATGGTTATATCAAGCAGCGCCACTTTTTTATAAGAGCCCTGATTACTGAAGTATTCTACTTAAATACGACTAACCTTATCCGCTAGTTAGATTCTAATTTCAATACGTAACGTATCGTACAAATATTCGACATAATTTCAATAAACTCCACCTTGGTGAATATGGTCCTCCACCAATGAAGTCATCTTGCTCCTTTGTAGCTCACTTAGAGCCACCCGACAAGGCTAACTTAGCCTCAGACCTGTCATCCTCCACTACTAGGATCGTCACTCCTGATTCTTCTTCACTGTCAATTTTTCACAACCATGTTAGCGCTTCCATAAGTGATCTTCTTCATTAGACAATGCCTTTTTATATGTCACCATATCTTCTTCATTAGACAATACCTCTTTATATGTCACCACTCCTTGTAATTATAGCATTGTGGCCCTTTCTTGCTCTTTGACTTAGCCTTTGAACCTCCAGCTTCATCTCTGTCTTGTTTCTTCCTTTTATGCTCATACCTGACCAGCAATCCTTTAGCATGAGGAGTTTTCACTATAACTTTTCTCTTTTTATGATGATTTAAATGTCATGAGAGCTGCAATAATCTCCACCACAGTGATGGTGTCCTTGTTGTATGTCAGTGTATTCACCATATGCTCATAAGAAAGAGGCAAAGAACACATAAGAACAATAGCCTTATCTTCATCATCAATTTTCACCTCTAGTCGAGCTAGGTCCGTGATTACCGGATTGAAAACATTGACGTGCTCCGTAAGCTCTGACCCTTCCTACATCTTCAGTCCATACAACTTTTGCTTTACGTACAGCTTGTTGGTCAGCATTTGGACATAAACTAAGTTTCCAATGTTTTCCAGATTTCATCAAGCGAATCCAAGTCCATCACATGGTACATGACTTGATCTAATAAACACAGTCGTATAGTCCCAGCAGCTTTATCTTCAAATCATTCCAATCATCTTTGTGCACCCTAGCAGACTTCTCAGCTACTTTTTTTATCATCTTCAAGCACCCTTGTTGTGCTAATAGATCTTTAACTTTGGTCTGCCAAACGCAAAGTTTCCCAGAGTCGAAATTCTTTGCCTCAAATCTAGATTTTGACGCCATCTACTTCTCAGCTACTTTTTTTTATCATCTTCAAGCACCCTTGTTGTGCTAATAGATCTTTAACTTTGGTCTGCCAAACGCAAAGTTTCCCGGAGTCAAAATTCCTTGCCTCAAATCTAGAGTTTGACGCCATCTACGCGCAGGTCGGTCTGGCCCGCTCCTCCGTCCAGTCTGACCGCTCGGCCGGTCTGATTGATTCGACTCCAAGCCACCTAACAAGTCGCTGCCGGCCTCCTCCTCCTCCAATGTGTCGGTCTGACCTGCTGATGACCTAGTTTGCCGACCTCCTCGGAAATAGTGGCCTCGCTCGTTGGATCCTCCACGCCCAAGTACGCCGTGGCAAACCTCCTGTCTAACCTCCTATGGAGGCCGGTCTGGCCGCCCGAGAGCCACCGCCTTCGCTGCCTTTAAAAATCATACGTGATGCTTGCCAAAAACCTTGCTCGCAATGTTTCCTAGCTAGAGGCTTTGAATCTCTAAGCTATTACTCCATAGCCCTTCCCTGCCCCTCTATTTAAAGATATCTCACCTTCTGCTCGAACTTGAACCCAAGTTGGATTCCTACTCGAACTGGAGTCTGACTCAAACTCCACCACCACGTTCAATGAGACTCCTCATGGTTGTTCCTAACCACCCACATCCTTCGATCTAGCCTCCTCTTCTCCTGTGCACACATTGTTGTAGATCGGCTCATGTCCTTGTCAAATTGAAGCCGTCTGGCCCCTCTGACAGTTCCATGTCCTAAACCCAACCCTGCATGCCGCCGTGCACAGAGGCTTTAGCCCTCCTCGGCCCAGCAAGCCATCGGCGGCTCGCCCTCGCCGAAGGCCACCTCTGCCGAGACTGCCGGTCTGACCAGCCCGCCTAACTAGTTTGACCGCCTAGACACGCGTCACCTCGGATGCCCTGACTGGCTCGGACACTGGTGGCCTGAGCCTGAGTCAACCAGGACTGGTGGCCGGTATGACCACATGTGTCGTCGCCACACGCCACCTGTGACCGGTTCTCCAACAGGTGATTTGACCACCCCTCGGGAGTCTCACCATGTCATGACGAAGAATCCGTCCACATGTGCTGCCACCCTTGCCGACCGTGCCCATACACGTAGACAAGTTTCCTCGGTCTCCGTTGAGTTCCTCTGTATTGCTTCAAGATCCTCCAACATTGCGCTCCGATACCACTTGTTACGAAAACAGCCCCATCATGGGTTGATCTCCGTGATGAATGTCGCCGTGCACGTAATGGTTAGATCAAGAAGTAATCATGTGAGGAAAAAGATAACGATCTTTGCTAATGAGGTTCAGCCAAAGGCTACATCCCTAAGGCCGTTACCGGGCGCACCACCCCATCTTCATTACCAAATCTCCAACCACATCTTGTACGGGGTATTCGAAAACTATTGTGGTTGCATCAAGTGGCACCCCCCTTTTATAGGAGCCCGGGTTACAGAGATATCCTACTCAAATAAGACTAACCTTATCCTCCAATTCCAATAAGTAACCTACTCGTACACATATTCGATGCAATCTAAACACCGTGGCATGTTTCCAAGCAAAATTTAGCATTTTGATCCAATATTAGCAATTCTATAAGGAATGCAATGTCGGCATTGTTTAAAGCTAGATAATTGCAGTGATATTTTCCAAAATTGTGACAGTTGCAATGGAATTCTCGATTATAGATGCCAACATTCTTAGTTTCGACCGGTATTATTCATTTTTTTTACTTGGGACAACATATTAGTTGCCTCCAAAAAGTTTACTCAAGACGTCAACGCTGCCTTCCTAAATAGATGCACCTTAGCATTTTATGAAAGTGTGCCAAATGATTTTTTTAGAAAAACAAGTGAGAGGTAAAAGTGTAACTCAAAGCTGATCAATAATCGATGAAATGGCGGTAACCCAGATGTTAGTAACTCAGAGACTACTATGGGGATCAGGTTCCACACGGCTGACATAGAGGTGACACGTAGGAATTGTGGAGCTCAGAACCTGAGGTGCCTCTGGCGAACATGTGGTCGATGGAGACACTAGTGCACACTAATCAAGGGTTGCCAATGTTACAACGAAATGTGGCATGAGCTGATGGCTACAAACGATAAATGAGACCACGGTTTGGATGAAAGGAAACATCAAGCAGGGAAGAGAAGAAGCGGGGGTGCTGGCTCGGCGTTGACAGAGACAGCAATGCACTGACATTATGCCATCTTCGTTCGACGGGATCGAGAGAAGAAGCAACGAGGAAGGTGATGGTGGTGGCTGATTGAAGCTGAATGACTTGGGGTTTTGGTAAGCTTTGCGATGAAAAAAACTGAAAGGTCAAGGGCTTCGCAAAGAGGAAGAGGCGAAGAGAGACCATGGGGGCCATAGCAAGGCATGGGCCCATTGCTAGTGACAACAAAAAAGAAAGAAGGTAAAAGAACCAGCTCCAAAGAAAAGAAAATAGAATGTCTAGTGGGCAAACGGTCGCATATTAGTCCTAGCACGCGACCATTCGCGTGCTGTTGGATCAAGAGGATTGGAGGAGGAAGAAGAAAGGAGAGGAGAAAGAAAGAGAAAACAAAGAAGAGGAGGAAAAAAGGTGAGGGGGAGGCTGAACAGCGAGTTCGACTTGCCCCCTCCCCCTCCCCCTTCGAGCTTAGAGGAATGGTCTGATTGGGTGTTGGCTCCCCGACTTGCCACCGGCGGTGGTGGCCAGCCATATTTGGTGGTCAGCAGTGCGATGGTAGAGTGGGAGGAGGCGGAGTAGGAGGAGGAAGAAGGGACTTGTGAGGAATCAAATCGCCATTTGTCCCAAGTGTGATGGTGGTCTCTGGCGACTTGCTAGGGTTGGTCGATGCTCCCCTTCACCGTTGTTAGATCGACCTCCCTCATCCGCCCTTGATCTAGGTGCTCTTCCCCAACACACGCGCAACGTCTAAAGCCTTCACCCCTTGCTGAGGCGTCCACAAAGCATGAGCTCCCCATTCCCTCCCCCTCCAAATCGAGCTGAAGGTGGGGCAAGTTTCTTCAGCCTGTCTCGACCTATAGCTCCGCTTGAGTACCCCCAGATCCATTCCCCAATTCGGCAATGGAGAAGGTGATGGGTCTCATGGGGAGCTTAAAGCTGACCGAGGAGGAGCGACGTGGAGTGAAGATTGGAGGGAACAAGATGCAGGCCAGGAAGCAAGGGAATCCTCAAGCAATGGTGAAATTGTACTCAGAGAGGCCTACAATAGGTGACACATTGGCTCAATCGGTTGGAAGGATTTGGTGCCTGAGCGACGACGTCACGTTCAAAGAACTGGAAGGGAACCTCTTCCTCATTACTTTCCACCAGGCAACGGGAAAGAGGAAGGCATTAGAAGATGGTCCCAGGTCCTTCAATGGCGATCTGTTGGTGATTGCAAATTTTGACAAGTCTAAAACCATGAAAGAGATTGATTTCAACCACATCCCAATTTGGATCAGAGTGGGGGTGGAAAATTTGCCCATGGGAATGATGACAAGAGAGACGGCAGAAGCAATTAGTGGAAAAATTGGCAATCTCATGGAGGTGGATGCTGAAGAAGAGGGATCCACAACTAGGAAATACATCCGTATCAAGGTACGGATTGACATTTGCCACCCCCTCCAGCGAGGTACAATGGTATATGTCAAAATTAGTGAAAGAGAACTATGGTGCCCCTTTTGGTATGAATTTCTCCCTGACTTTTGTTACCTTTGCGGTTTGGTTGGCCATGTTGAAAAATCTTGTCCTTCTGAAAAGGACTGGAGAAAGGAACGGGAGTTTAGTAAATGGATGAGAATAACACCATCAAGGAGAAGATATGTTGAAGAAGGGAGACAGCATGACACAGGTAAATCATCAGGCAGCTTCTGGAACAGTAGAAGAAGCGGCAATAACAAAACAAGAAGTGACTCAGATTCTTGGAAGAAAACCGATGAATCATCACATGAAAGCAAGGAAGGAAAAGATGAAGAAAAGGAGGTTTCTAGCCCAATAAAGATCACTAATAAGCATAACAAAATGGTACTTGGAAAAAGACTGAATTTTGATCAAGAGAAAGAAGAAGCAGCTATGAAAAGTAGTCCAACTCCACAGAATACTCGTTGTGTTGACGAGAAGGAAGATAGAGCTATAATACATAAGGGAGAGGAGGCAGTAATGCAGTGGCATAACAATGGAAAACAAGCAAGCCTCTATGCTGAACAAATCCTCCCTTCAATGACAACAAACCAGGCTCCCTTGAACCAAAAAAAGACTAGAGTTTATAAGAAAAAATCAAGACCAAGTAGTACCATTGGTGAGGCTAAAAAAGGAGATACAATAAATATAACAAGAGAGAAAAGAAGTTTGGAGATAACAGATGTTGAGATGCTTGCTGAGGAAGATGGATTCCGTGAAAAGAAGGCAAAAGATGGGGGTGAGATAGAACTGGAAATGTCAGCGTCTTTCTGTGAAAAAGCGAGGTTGCAAGGTCAACCCCACGGCACACAATGAAGCTAATCGCTTGGAACTATCGGGGATTGGGGAATGGCCAGGCAATTCATGGGCTTCTGGATCTCCAGAAGTGGGAAGACCCTAATATCCTCTTCCTATCTGAAACCAAGATGGATAAGGAGAGGATGGAAAAGTTCAAATATAGTTTAAACATGCCAAATATGTTGGCAAAGGAATGCAAAGGAAGAAGCGGCGAGCTAGCAATGTTGTGGAGAAATGACATCAGTGTGAACATTCGTAATTTCTCTAGGTACCACATTGATGTTGAGATCAAAGAAAGACATGGATTCAAGTGGCATTTCACGGGGATATATGGAGAAGCTTGGTTAGACAAGAAGGAGAAGACATGGTGTCTTCTCCAGATCCTCAGCAACCAGCTGAATTTGCCGTGGATAGTGGCTGGCGATTTTATGAAATTCTTTTCAGTCATGAAAAACAAGGCGGACAGCCAAGAGCGCAAATTCACATGGATAGATTTAGGGGGGCTCTGGAAACTTGCAATCTTAGAGATTTGGGCTATGAGGGGGACACTTTCACTTGGTGGAATGGAAATCACAGGGTGGAGGGGTATATTAGAGAGAGACTTGACCAGGCCTGTGCAAATCAAGCCTGGTGCAGTCGGTTCCCTTTGTACAAAGTGATCAATGGAGACCCGAGACATTCAGATCATCGTCCCATTGTGATCACCACAGATGGAGAGGAGAGGATAGAAAACCACAGGGCTAATGGAAGAAGATTGTAGGACAATCATGCAGAATGCCTGGCAACGAGAGTGCCATTTGAATCACTCTTCTCTGAGTAATGCTTTCAATGCAGTTGCACAAGACTTGCAAGACTGGAGCAAGAATGTTTTGGGCAACCTAGAGAAGAGAATTAAAAAGGCTAAAACTGATTTGGAAAACTACAGAAGAAGCAACATCACTTGAGACAAAGTAGTGAGGGAGCACGTGCTTAAATCAAAACTAGACCGTCTCGAGGAACAACTTGATCTATATTGGAAAACAGAGGGTTCATGCAAACTGGCTACAACATGGGGATCAAAACACTACATATTTCATGCTTATGCTTCTGAAAGGAAACGGAAAAATTATATAAGAAGGCTAAAAAGGGAAGATGGAATGTGGGTGGACAAGATGGAACAGATTAAAGCGATGGTCCAACAACACTTCTCCTCTTTGTTCTCCACATGTGCAGGCACCAACATGGAGGAAGTTTTACAGTGTGTGCAACCGCGGATCACACCTAAAATGAATGAACAACTATGCTCTGAATTTACTGAGAAAGAGATGTAGGAGGCCCTAAATAGCATTGGTGACCTCAAAGCCCCTGGACCAGATAGTTTGCTGGCCATATTCCATAAACATTTCTGGGAAACGGTTGGTGAGAAAATAACCCAGGAAGTCCTTCAAATCCTATGGGCAGTGACATGCCAGAAGGTTGGAATGACACAATTGTAGTGCTAGTTCCTAAAGTATCCAAGCCAGAAATGATTAAAGACTTACGCCCAATCAGCCTATGCAACGTGGTTTACAAACTAATATCCAAGGTGATAACTAAAATATTAAAACACATCCTCCCTGAAATCATCTCCCCCCATCAAAGCGCTTTTGTGCCAAATCGTTTGATATCTGATAATATCTCATTGGCATATGAACTGACTCACTTTTTGCAGAATAAAAGATCCAGGGGAGATGGATGGGCAGCCTTCGCTAGACATGAGTAAAGCTTACGATCGGGTTGAGTGAAATTTCCTAGAAGGCATGCTAAAGAGACTAGGTCTCTGTGATGAATGGTGCAAGATAATAATGAAGTGTGTTACCATGGTTAAATATAGATTCAAGGTAAATGGTGACCTTACTGAAACCATCATCCCACAGCGAGGAATCCAACAAGGTGACCCCCTGTCCCCTTTTCTCTTTCTCATATGTGCTGAAGGATTCTCTGCTTTACTTCTCGATGCTGAGCACAGAGGTACCGTGCAAGGTGTAAAGATTTGTGCAGGAGCCCAAGCATCAGCCATCTCCTATATGCTGCTGACTCACTGGTGCTGATAAAAGCCGATGCAACAAACGCAATGGAGATGAACAGAATCCTTCATCTATATGAGCAGTGTTCAGGCCAGGTAATAAACAAAGGAAAATCAAGCATTATGTTTAGTAAGAACACAAAGAGAATTCAACGTGACATAGTAATGCAAAACCTGGATTTGGGAACTGAACCTGGTCCGAAAAATATCTTGGCCTACCAATACATATAGGAAGATCTAAAGGAAAGGCCTTTGCCTATCTGAAGGACAAGATCTGGAAGCGCATCCAAGGTTGGAAGGAAAAATTCCTTTCCAAAGCCGGAAAAGAGATCCTCATCAAAGCTGTGGCGCAGGCAGTTCCGTTGTATGCGATCGCATGTTTTGACCTCACTAAAGGATTCTGTGAGCAGCTAAGCTCCATGATAGGACGCTACTGGTGGAGTCAACAAGAAAATGAACACAAGATACATTGGATAAGCTAGGAAAAAATGACCAAGAAAAAGAAAGATGGAGGACTGGGATTTCGGGATTTGCATGTATTCAATATGGCATTGCTCACACATCAAGCATGGAGACTACTGCAATATCCCGATTCCTTATGTGCTCAAATCCTGCGAGCCAAGTACTTTAATGATGGGGATCTTTTACAAGCAAAAGCAGTTGAAAATATGTCATATTCTTGGAGAAGCATCCTTAAAGGAATTGAAGTCCTCCGGGCAACTATCATATGGCGCATCGGAAATGGAGAATGCATCAATATATGGGAGGATCCATGGCTGCCCAGGGGAGCCACAAGGCGCCCAATAACCTGGCGTGGACATTCAACCCTGACAAAAGTCTCAGAACTCCTAGACCCTGTGACAGGCAACTAGAACATGGAGCTAGTTCATGATATTTTCTGTCCCGAGGATGCGCAAACCATCCTTTCCATTCCATTAGGAGAGCAACTGGAGGACTGGACGGCGTGGCATTTTGATGCTAAAGGATTATTCTTAGTCAAATCAGCATATGAGGTGATCCTAAATCAACAGGAACTGAATGCTGAACAATGTGCAAGAAATTCGAGCTCTGGGAAAGCTGAAGATGTCAATTCTAGAGGAAGATATGGAAAATCCCATGCCCGGGGAAAGTTCGTCATTTCATTTGGAGGCTAGTTCATAACAGTCTCCCATTACGAGTGAATATCAGAAGAAGAGGAATCAATGTTGATCCTGTTTGCCTAGTCTGCAAGCGCTTAAATGAGGATGGTGGCCACATCTTTTTCAAATGCAAAGAGGTTAAAGCAAGATAGAGGGCAGCGCTGCTGGATGAGGAGAGAATCAAGCTGCAGGTCTGTAGCTCGGCAAAAGAGGTAATTGAAAAGATACTTATGCAAGACCCAACCATGATGATGAAGCTGCTGGTTTTTATATGGCTCTGGTGGTCAGATTGAAACAAAGTTATTGTAGGAGATCCACTGATATCTGTACCAGACTTCCAATATAGATTGGCCAAACATACCTCTGAATTTACTAATGTCGACGAAATGTCTCTCGGACGGTAAACTTGGGCACCCCGGGTCGGAGGGCCGAGGTGCTAAGAGGACGACTTGGGGAACGATGCCTAGTGACGACGAGCTGCCCCAAACTACCGCCGAAGATTAATATGGAAGTTGTTGTGGGGAATGGAACTGGAACCGGGGGAAGTGAATCTGGATTCATATGGGGTGTCGATTCGCCCTTATATAGGCAAAACCAACTTACAAGTGAATGTACATGATTGCCCCTAGGCAGATCACAATCTTATCCTAGTCTGTGTCACCGTACATCGGGCGTATCAGTATTCTCCTACTCGCCGTTACCTACTATATTCGCCGGCATATGCCCGATGCGCCTCGCCGGTACGGTCCACTACCGTGCTCGTCCTCTCTCCGTGGAGCTCGGCCAAGGGCGGAACTGGCAAGGTGTCATCTACGACCTCGGACCGAGCCCGCTCCACCTCCGCCTCGTCTTGGGGAGATGTTGACCTCGGTCCCGCTCGGGGCAGGCGACTCGGCCCGAGCCCTCCTAGCCACCTCGCCCGGGAGAGGGGCGTCTCGCCCGGGGCCTTGCTTTCGGAGGGTGATGTGGCCTCGCTTGGGGAAGAGAGAACCATATCGACCAGCAAGACTGCCGGAGCCACGAAACAAAAGGGGAAGAAGGCGACCGAGAAGGTCACCTACACCCGATGGCTCGGGGTGACTCAAGCGTCCGAGACCACGCTATCTCGCCTTCGCGATGCGGGGTGCTTCCCACTTGACTCGGACGAGCATGGACCCGTCCTCCCAAAGGAGGGGAGCACACAGGCCGCCCCGCTCGAAGGGCACATAGTCGTCTTCGCCGACCAATTCAGGGCCAGCTTGACCTTCCCGGCCGCCCCCATCGTCCAACTCGTCCTGAATCACTTCGGCCTGGAAATCTCGGACCTCAACCCCACGGCGATCTCGCGGCTGGCCATCTTCGAGTGGGCGATGAAGACGATGAGGCTGGAGAGCACGGCGACTTGTTTCGCCATGTTCCACGAGCCCGTGATGACGACTTCTCCCATCCATAACGGCGCCCACTCCCTCTTTGGATCAATCGGGTTTCGAGGCAGTCATGGGACCGACGCTCCCTACCCGGTGATGGCACTGAAGAACAAGTGGAAGAACTGGCGCAATGAGTGGTTCTACTACCGGGTGGGCAATCTCGGCTTCACCGGTGACAAGACTGCCCCCGGCTACACAACTCGCCAGCTCGTCGTCACCTCCACCGACTTGGCGAGACGCGACGCCTTGGGCGAGATGAGCCACCAGCTCTCATCGCGGGACCTTGTCGAGGAGTTCCTTCTCCTGAGGATCCGCCCGCTCGCCACCGGCTGGCGGATGAAGTGCCTCGCCGTTAGCGAGGGAAGGCGTCTCGGCCCGTGCACCTTTTATGGGTACGAACCCACCAAAGGGTACGACCTTCCTCGAGCGGAGCGGGAGGCGAACCTTCTCCTCGGCCGGTATCTGCCATCCGAGGCGAAGGCCATTTCGAAGATGATCACAGGGCGTCGGAACAGGACCTGCGAACTTTTCAAATGGGAGGTGCAAGGCGGGCGAGAAGAGGAAGCGGGCCGCCCCGTCTTCGAAGGGAAAGCAGAAGAGCCTCGCTCAGGAGCTCGTGGATTGGGACGACGACGCGGACAGCGATCGCTGTGAGTCGTCCGCCCCGGGCGGAGCGAACAACGAGGATTCAGGCGAGGAGGAGTCCGAGGCGGGGTCGCGCGTCGGGAGCGACGAGAGACCTCCCTCGAAGAAGCGGGCCGACGCGCCCGTGAAACCTGGCCCAGGCGCGGGAAAAGGGCCGATGGGAAGCCTCTTTGTTGCTGTCCATTCGATGGCCGTGACTCGGGAGAAGTTTTCCTGGGAGTCATCTTCCTCGTCCTCGTCCGATGTGAACATCGACGAGATGGTCGACATTATTGGCGAGGATGTCGTGGGCGAGAGTCTTCGGAAGGACGCTCCAGCTACCGAGGCGACCCTGCCTCCCGAGGCTACTCGTTCGGAAGGAGCCTCGTCCGAGGGAGATGCGGCGTCGGAGCGGGACCAACCTCCGCCCGCACCGGACGCGAGGGAGCCTTCGCCTCAGCCGATGGGTGCACGAGTGTCGGGCGGTGACGTTGCGCCAAGAAGTTCCCCTCCTCGGGTCACGACCGCGGAGGGAGTCCACACTCCTCACCCTTCAGGTGCGTTGGTGACGGTCCTATCCTCCTCTTCGACCCCAAGGGAAAAAACCATGGACCGGGGTTCCCTTGGCTCAACTCTTCAGCCTTCTCGCCCCCGGATGTCGCTCTCCGGGCGGCTCAGACCTGACCTCCTCGCTGCCTCGCCAGTGGAGCTCGAGCTCGTGAGCCATCCCAGGGCGAGGCTATCTGAGGAGGACGTCGCGTCGAGCTTCGCCGGGATGACGGCCTCCCAAGTCGGAGCGGCTGCTCGGGCCACCGCGCTGAAGGTAACCTCGAATTACCCTTTCGCTCTATCGTGTCAACTTAATGACCGTGTCTTCTGTTCCAGTGCGTGCTCGTCGCGGAGAGACTCTTCCTCCTGGAGGAACGCGCGGCCGATGTCAAAGGACCGTTGGCCGAGGAGCGTGTGTGTACGGCCGACGTTCTGGAGGTTCTTGGTGCAGAGACGAGGAAGATGACCAAGCTCTCCGAGCGCCTTAAGGACAAGACTTCGAAGGTGGAAGTCCTTATGGCCAAACTCGAGGCGGAAAGGGAGCGCGCCGCTCGCGCTGAAGAGGGGCTTGCCGTCGAGAGGGAGAAGGCCGAGGCGGAGAGACGGCGCGCCATCAAGGTGGAGGGGGCATTCACCTCCGAGCGAGGAAAGGCTGAGGCTGCGGCGGCGCTACTCGCCGCGGAGGAGGGCAGGACGGCCTCAGCCCAGAAGGAGGTCGCCAAACTTCGAGACGACCTCTCGCTGGTGCACGAGCGGCTCGAGCGTTTCGCCGAGCAAGACACCAAGGCCTACAGGCTCGTCACGCCTCTGTGCCATGCGGTGAGTCTGGGGGCTGGTGGAGTCGGGCTCGATGTCGGTGCCTTCGACTCCTCTGACCCGGACACGTTTGTCGTAGAAGGCATCAAGTGGGCGACTCGGGTCTGCCACGATGTTCACCTCGCTAGCTTCGCCTTCGCCCAGGACAACGCCCGGGCCTCCGCAGAGCTCGCGTTCGGCTGCTGCTACCTGGCGACCCGTTCCGAGCCATCGGTCTTCTCGGCCCCGGGCTACGTCGCCCCGAAGACTTCTGAGGTGGTCGCGGTCCGGGACAATTTCAAAGGCGAAGCCAATGCCTTCATGGCTTCGGTCTGGAGTTCTCGCAAGAAAGGGCTTAAGTACGTTGAGGGCATCCAGAAGTCCCGGAAGGGGCCAGCTGCGGGAGGAAGCTCGAAAAGTGCCGAAGATGCTTCGGGAGGGGGCCTTACCGCGTCATCCCGGCAGCCAAAAGTTTAAAGCCCGCCCCGGCCGCAGCCTTATAAAGAACTTTTTGTGAAGTTTTGCCCCACCGTCACTGCGTCGACGTAACCTCGCCGCATGTGGTCCTTTGTGAACTTGCCTTGTGGTGCGACGTTATGCTTTGATTTATGTTTAAAGGTTGCAATGTTCATCTTTTATCGTGCTTGTTTGCAGAGAACGCCTTCGCAATATAAGTCGCCCACCAGACGACATGGGTCTCGCCCCCTTGTGGCCATGTCACACAAGCACCGCTCGCCCGGCCTGCCAATTGCGCAGAGGGGGCGCTGTGTAATTGGGGATAAAGTTGAGGAGGGCATCGTCCCAGCGGCGATCGTAGCTCGCGGGGGCAATCTGTTTGTCGTGGTTGGCGAGGAGGTTGTGGAAGGTGCCCTCTCGGCGATGGCCTGGGACAATGGGAGTGACTTATTCCTCCTGGCCCTCGCTGCCGATTTGGCCGACGACGTCGAGACTTAGTAGCTTTAGTCAATTGGCTTCGCCGTGTCGTCCGATGTAGCTCGGCATGTCCCAGTCTGGGACTTAGTTTATCGTCGCGTCGGTTGCGATTGTTGTAACTTAGCGTGGGGCACTACCCTCCTCCCACAAAAATAACTGGCGACCACGAACTATTCGTGGTCGCCCTGGTCTATTTGTAAACGTGTGCATTTGAAAACCTGATTCGTTTGTTGTAAACTGCATTACTGAAAGGACCTCAGATGCCGACTAGAGAGGGGTGAATAGGAGGCTAACAAAAATTACTTCTTTTAACTAGATTGTTTAGATTAAGCCTTATGCAGAAGCAGGGATTAGCTAGCTGTGTGACAGGTGAGTGACACAGGTAAGTTGCGATATGTAAATTAGTATGCAGCTGTCACACAGGTGCCTAGCACAGGTGGGCTAATGACTTAGCAAAAATGATAAGCAATCAAAGTGTCTGTGTAACAGGTAGCTGACATAGGTGTGAGATATGATCTATACCAACTGTGAGACAGCTAACCAGACACAGGTGTAAAGGTGATCTAAGCAGATAAACAGAATATCTATATGAGCATACAAGCAAACAGACATAGCAAGAGACAAGGAGTAAAACAACAAGTACTCAGGAGACAGAGTGTTTTTCACCGAAGTTCCCAGCTCTTTGCAGAGTGGTACGTCTCAGTTGGAGAGGCTACTCCGAAGAGATCGCCAGCACTGAATCATGCTTGTTCTCCGAGTACCTGATCTCAGACTTCTTCCTTTGCTTGTGGAAGTCCTTTTGCTTGCAGCAGGTAGACTTCAATCACCTTCACAGACTACTAGTCCAGCCCACACAAGCTTGGGTGGTACCAGCAACTCCTACGCCCGTCTAGGAGTAGACACTCCAAGAGTAATAAATTCAGTAGTAACAACTCTTGGAGGAACCAATGCTCTTTGCTCAAGAACTCTAACCCTTCCCGAACTGACACTTAGGAAACTTGGCTTTCGTTTGGTGGAAAGAGGCTTTGCAAAGGTCGAATGTGAGTTACTGATTGCCTCATTGGTTGAGGTCGAAGACCTCCCCTGGTCCCCTATATATAGGATTCACAGGCACTTGACCGTTACACTGTTGCCACGTAGGATTAAGTGAATCACCGGTGTCAGCCACCGGTGACACAGCCAATCACTCCGCCCAACTATAACCAGCTCAAGCAGACCGATACTTGTGTCACTGGCGGCACACACAGGTAAACCCTAAACTGATGCAGCCGCACTGCTCAGCCCGGTCTTGGCACATGACATGCCCTCAGCGCACACGCTCTCTGAAACCTATAAGGAGAGAACCTCCGACAGCCCTCCGACTCAGCAGACAAGCTATCGCAGCGCAGGTTCCTTAGCGTTTTCAAGCTCTCCCCTGGTACAGAGATGTACCTAAGTCATAGAGCGTTAGACCACCTGTGACACCACTGTGTCACACCGGTGACTCTAACCCCTAGGGTTTTCTACTGCTAGCACTGCAGAGTGCCAGCTCCAACCAGTTTTATACTTATACGAAACTGCTGACACAGGGCCACTAACCTCAAAGCATTAGTGCCACTGTCCAACATCCTGAGCATTGAGCAACTAGAACCTCCACAGAGCATCACTGCTTCATCCCTCTTGATAGTACAGGCTTTTCCTATGGACTCGAAGAAACTAGCAAGTCTAGGCTTTACCTACCCACCAACTGTAGTCACGGCCCTTGACGCATCAAGCCACCATCACCTTGCTTGCAACTCCTTGCACAGCATCGGCTTCTTCATAGCTGTGGCACAGCTGCCTAGCACAGCCATTCCTTAGTCCTGGAAACCACCCTTGTACCCTTTTTGGTGGTCATCTTTTCCTTGATGACCCTTCTTCCTGGAACCTATAAACCTGCTTACACTCACTGTAAACGTTAGATTCCAGTTTGAGTTGTCATTAACCATCAAAACCAACTTGGGACCTAGATGCTCTTTTAATCTCCCCCTTTTTGGTGGTTAGTGGCAACCCATTCAACAAATTTGCATATCAATTTGAATAGAAGGTATATGTGCAAGTTGTAGAGAATACACTCCCCCTGAAGCTGTGCACAAGAGATTTGTTTTTAACTTGCCAATGCACAGATTATAATTTTTGGATATGGGCAGCATTTTCTTACAACTTACACTCTTATCAGTTCAGAACAATAAGTGTGTCAGAGAATAATGAGCTGAACTGAAATATTTTTCTCTTGATGCATTTGCAAGGACCAGAGCATATAAAAAATGTGTCAGAGCATCTGAATATATATCTTAGAGCATATGAGAATATTAGAGAGCAGATTCACTATGGATATATGTATCAGAGCCAAACAAATTACTGGTCATATGTATCAGAGTGCCAACGGGCATATATATCAGAGCAAGAGCTCTAACATGAATATGTGAATTAGAGCATATGTTTAATATGAATATGTGAATCAGAGCATAAGTCAATGAGCATAGGCTAGACATAGGATTAGAGCATATGATTAATCATGAGTATATGAATCAGAGCAAGCAGACTAATCAGAGTAAAAACAGTCTAGACTTATGCATCAGAGCATTGGACATATGCATCAGAGCAACACACTTGGCACACTGAAATATTTCAGCATCAGAGTAAAATGAGCAAAATAAGACTTAGTATTAATTGTAATCAAGGCAGAAAATCAGAAATAGAAAATAATTTTCTTTCTCCCCCTTCCTCTATTCTCTCCCTCTTTGTATGAATCTCTCCCCCTTTGACACTAAAACACCAGAAAGGGGTGAGGAAGAGACACATTCAGAGCTTTGACTTCAACAGCTGGAGAACTTCTGACATCTGAGCCTGCAACTGATCAACCTTTGATTGCAGACTAGAGACTTCTGATCTGAGCTGAAAGTTCTCTCGGCGCAGAGCTGCAAACCATGTTGGCATCACTTTGTTCTGATAAGCTCTGGCTGCTGCTTGAGACATCAAAGAGAAGGATAGAGTGCCATCTTCAGCCACCTGTGTCACAGATACTAACTCAGCTGGGTCAGCTGTGAGAGTATCAGCGGTGACACAGGTGGGGACTTGGGCTCGAGGCACAGGCACGGAGGGAGCAGGCGCTTGAGGAGCTGTTGGAGCAGCTGTGTCACCGGGAGCTGACATAGCTGGTTTAGGGGATTCGTCAAACAAAGCTGGAACAGCAACCTCATCAGGATGGTCATCAGCCTGAGGCCTGAGCTGGGTCTTGATGGTCTTTACTGTCATGTCAAAGTTGGAATCCAGAAGACTTGTTCTCTGAAGGATCATGTACATGATGTACGATCCATACCTCAGCTTAGCTTGCTTGTCCTTCTGAACAGCATCTATCTCATGGAATATATACCTGGCCACATCAAAATGAATGTTCTTTGCTATGTGCACCAGCACCTGCCATACTGAATTGTATACTGCATTTGTATTTCCTCCTTTGGGCTGGAGGGTGACATGAAGAATCTTTACAAGATGCTTTGCTGTGATTGTGATCCCCTTGAAGTACACATGATCTGAAGGAGCATTGGCAGGGAATGTAAAATTCCTTGGATAGAATTTTCTTCTGTCAGCATTGGAGACAGGCTCTAGGTTGAACAAATTGGGCATACCAGGCTCGATTGGTGCATGAAACAAGCTGTTGAATTCTGGAGCTATGATTGAGAGCAGCTGGCCTCTTGTCTTCCATAGCATGACATCTTGATTTTCTTGATCTACCCAGATAGTGGCATAGAATTCCTTAATGATTTCTAGGTCATAATCTTGTTGAAGATTGTATATGAACTCCAGACCTGAGGCTTGGATGAGAGATTGAAGACTCCTCAGTCTGGGATTAGTTAGAGCAGACCAGTCTATGGCCTTGCAATCTACAAATCCCTTGGAAGCAAGGATTTCATGGTAGACACCCCTTTGAAGATTAGTGTGAAATCTGGGGTCTGAGCAAGATGCATCCTGAAACTCCTTGTCTTCATTGAAATATGGACAAGCTGACCTCATTCTTATGAAAGCACTTGTGCTCATGGAGGCAACTTTGCTTCTTGATTTCTGGGGATCACTTTTGGGTAGCTTCTTGGCCACAGCTCGGGAGATGAACTGCATTTGATTCGCCTCAGTCCTCAAAGCATGAGAGAAGATGTAATAATACTTAGTTTCCAGATCTTCTTCTCCAACTCAGAGACTGGGTGAGCTATCTGCTTGTTCAGCCTCTTCTTCCTCTTCCTCTTCTTCGTCAGCTGATTCTGCACTTGGAGATGATCTCTCAGCTTGGTAATCTTCATCTGAATCAGCTCTAGCTGCTCTCGGCCTTGGAGGGGTAACAGACACACCTCTGCCATCATCTGATGAGCTCTCAGAGCTTTCTTCTTGCTCAGCTGACTTACTTGCCTATGCCATAGGTGATGACACAGGTGCTTGATCTGAAGGGGCTGGGTCAGCTGACGGTGGCACTGGTGATTTTGACAGGTGAGGCTCTTGGGCCTGAGCTTCGTCTGCCTGTGACACAGCTGGTTGAGACAGTTGTGAACTTGTTGGTTTGGCAGCTTCCAAAGACGTCACAGATCCAGCCTTTGGTGATGGGAGCACATGGGCCTTTTTGGTTGTCTGTTCTTCGGCCTCAGACACCAGAAATTGGGATGGAGACATCTGTTTCTGGACATCTAGGGAGGAAATGGATTCTATACTTGTGGAACTTTGAGATTTTCTGCTTCTCCTCTGGTATGTCTGCAGACTTGACTTAGCTAGGCTAGCTACCGGTGACACTGGTGGTGGCATCGCCTTCTTCAAATCTTGAATGGCAGACGTCTGTTGTTCAGATTGAACTTTTAAGGATGGCTTGGAGCTCTGAGTCATCTCTGAAATTATTTCGACATCTGCATCTGGCTGCCTCTTGGCTTGAGGTTCATCACTAATCACAACAGTTTCTGATCTTTTCCTTTTAGGAGCTTAAGTAGGTGCAGTAGTAGGAGGTGATGAAGGCTTGGAAACCTTTGGAAGCATAGCCTTTTTAAGCTTGAGCTCAGCTCTCAAAGCAGTTTTTTCAAGACCATTTGGTATGTTTCTGAGCCTTCCGAGAATATCATTTATCTCCATCATAAGAAGATCATCTGCAGCTATGGGAGGAATCCTTGATTCTGAACTAGCAATAGGGGGAGCTGCTCTTTGAGATCTGAACTTAGGAGACAGTAGACCTCGCTTGAGTTTGATTTCAGCTTGAATGGAAATCCTCTCAAGGCCTTTGGGCAGAGTGTTAGTCTTCTTGGTTAACTCACTGATTTCAAGGATGAGATGCCTATCTCTAGCATCAGTACGCTGAAGTTCCAGAGGTTTGTGAGACCCTTCTGCCAAGCATTTTGTTGAAAGTTGATCCTGCTTCTCAAGAATCTTCTTTCGCAACTCAGCTTCTTTTGAATAAGATTGGCCTGACTGCATCTGCTTGTGCAAATCTGGAATTTTCCTCAAGATAGCCTTATCTGCTTCTGATGGTTCTGGAATTGCCATAGATACAGGCCTTGACAACTCTGAAAACTCAAAGCTTTTGGCTGTGTATGTGGTGGATAGCTGCTTCTTTACTGTTTCATCAGTTGTTTCTCTCATCTAAGCTGCCAGCCTATCCAACTCCTCCAGAATCAGCTTATCATGCTCAAGATCTTCTTGAGATATTTGGGATTCTCAAAGACCTCCCTGGTCCCCTATATATAGGGTTCACAGGCACTTGACCGTTACACTGTTGCCACGTAGGATTAAGTGAATCACCGGTGTCAGCCACCGGTGACACAGCCAATCACTCCGCCCAACTATAATCGGCTCAAGCAGACCGACCTGTGTCACCGGCGGCACACACAGGTAAACCCTAAACTAACGCAGCCGCACTACTCAGCCCGGTCTTGGCACATGACATGCCCTCAGCGCACACACTCTCTGAAACTTATAAGGAGAGAACCTCCGACAGCCCTCCGACTCAGCAGACAAGCTATCGCAGCGTAGATTCCTTAACATTTACAAGCTCTCCCCTGGTACAGAGATGTACCTGAGTCATAGAGCGTTAGACCACCTGTGGCACCACTGTGTCACACTGGTGACTCTAACCCCTAGGGTTTTCTACTGCTAGCACTGTAGAGTGCTAGCTCCAACCAGATTCATACTTATGCAAAACTGCTGACACAGGGCCACTAACCTCAAAGCATTAGTGCCATTGTCCAACATCCTGAGCATTGAGCAACTAGAACCTCCACAGAGCATCACTGCTTCATCCCTCTTGATAGTACGGGCTTTTCCTATGGACTCAAAGAAACTAGCAAATCTAGGCTTTATCTGCCCACCAACTGTAGTCACGGCCCTGACGCATCAAGCCACCATCACCTTGCTTGCAACTCCTTGCACAGCACCGGTTTCTTCACAGCTGTGGCACAGCTGCCTAGCACAGCCATTCCTTAGTCCTGGAAACCACCCTTGTACCCTTTTTGGTGGTCATCCTTTCCTTGATGACCCTTCTTCCTGGAACCTACAAACTTGCTTACACTCACTATAAACGTTAGATTCCAGTTTGAGTTGCCATTAACCATCAAAACCAACTTGGGGCCTAGATGCTCTTTCAGACCCGTAAACTAAGAAGAAAGGAGTTTCACCGGTAGCCCGACTAGCGGTGGTCCGATGTGCCCAATACAGATGGTAACTCAAGGGCTCATGCCTTTGCATGGGCTGATAAACGGTTGAGAACACGGGTCTTCATACTTTGTAATATGAGACCATTGACACGCTCGACCTATCAGTTGCTCTGTGGATGAGCTACAGATGCAAAACATATCTTGATGCCGAGTTCCTCACAGTAGTCAATGAAGGCCATGCTTGAGAACTAAGTGCCGTTGTCAGTGATGATCCTACTCAAGACGCCGAACCTAGTTACGATGTTTCATGATGAATCGCTAGGCAGTGTCTGAGGTGATCTTCGCTACGGGTTTAGCCTCGATCCAATTGGTGAAAGTATCAATCACGACAAAGATGAGCTTGAAGCCCCTGGGCGACACCAGGAAAGGCCCCAGAATATCCAGGCTCCATGTCGTGAAGGGCCACAACAAGGGTATCGTCTGCAATGCTTGGGCAGGCTGGTGGACATGTCTGCTATAAAATTAACATTGATAGCATTGCCTAAGTAGCTTGCTCGCATCACGGAGAGCTATTGGTCAATAGAATCCTTGTCTAAAGGTCTTTCCGACTAGGGTTTGGAAAGATGCATCTGCCTCGCACACCCTCCATGGATCTCTTGGAGTAGTGCATTAACCTGTTTCTGAGTGATGCACTGCATGAGCACTCCGTGGGCTCCTCTGCGATAGAGGACCCTGTCGACCAGGGTATACATCCGGGCCCTTCGGGAAATTTGCTCGGAAAGCGCATCGCCTCGGGTATTGTGTGATTTTGAAGGTACATGCAGATGCGAGCCATCCACGAATCTTCATAATTGAGAGGAGCTATAAGTTGTACCGCGACTCCCCTTTGAGTGTCAATACCTGGTGACTGGTTATATGGCTCTTGGTCCACCACCCCTTCGGCCATGGCTTCAGTAGACGTTGCAGAATCAACCTTGTCATCTACCGACGCTATGGACGATGTCGAGAGCCTTTCTGCAAAGGTCACGGGTGGACATGGAGATCGTGAGAATGCCACGTGGGCAAGGCTATCAGCTCAGCAATTATCCTTCCTCACCTCTGCAAGGTTAAGCTACCATGGTTTGATCCGATGTTTGATACTGTTGGTATTTTAATCCGGCAATAATGAACATGGGACAGCGTACACGTAGCAGATCTAGATGGGTGCACACGGGACACAGAGTTTATATAGGTTCAAGCCCTCGGGAAGAGGTAATACCCTACGTCCTGTGTTCAGTGGATTGTATTGCCTGTGTACCATATGTAGCAAGACCTCGAGATGAGCTCTCTAAGTTGCTAGGGTATGTATGTGAATCTAAGTCTCTCTGTAGTGTCTCGCATGTTCGCGTATGTGTAGCATCTATGCCTACCGATCGGGGGATCCCTGCCCTGCCTTATATAGGTGGCAGGGGTAGAGTTACATGAGCCCAGATCGGTTTACAAGTAGATCTCCTAATCGGTTACAACTAGAACCCGAGATATCGGGTAGGTACATGTTTGTCTTGTACTCCAAGTTGATGATGCACCCCCGTGTAGAAGTCAGACTCCGAGCAGTCGGCCCGGCCCACCCTATGTCTAGAGGGTCGGTTTTGTCCTCCTTGACGATACCCGGGTGCTATGTCATCGTCAGTAGCCCCCGAGTCCTTCATGATCTGGCTGCAGCTTGTTTTGGTAACGCTTCCATCCAAACCAAGTGCTTTTTGCCTTCTCCTTTGGGCAAGTTTCCTGAGTGATATCTGCCTGAGCGCGCCTCCTTGTTGCTTACAGGGAGATTGTGAAGGACTCATAGAACTCCTATGGAATAAAAATAATAAGCCGAGTAATATTCACCCGTAGGGCAGGAATATCATGGTAGGTGAACTAATAACAGGTAAGTCCAGGTGGTATCCAGTCATTTCCAGTGGATGGAGGCCAGCTAGTGACCCAGCGGGGGGCATACCATGAATCCCAACCGAATTCCTGAGTGGTACCTGGTTTCCCGAGTGGCTCAGGTCCAGCTAGTGTCCCTATGGAGAAATACCCTCGGAATTCATGTCAGAACCAGAACACAAACTGTAGTGCTTTGACCCCGAGTTGTTCGGTGTCCGACTAGTAGCCTGCTGGAGGCGCACTTCAGCCGCTCTTCACTCGGGTGTATTCAAGTGGTTGTGGACCCCTGAAGGTCAACCATCGAAACCCTTCGAACTGTAACGCCTTGATCCCGAATTGTTCGGTAACCGACTAGCGGCCCGTTGGAGGCACGTTACAGTCGCTCTTTATTCAGGGTGTATTCAAATGGCTGTTGACCCCTGGAAGTCGACCGTTGAAACCCTAGGTCAAACAGGTGCCGAAAATGTCGCGCCGTCCAGGCTGTCTTCCCTTATAAGACAGGGAGGCACGGTGAAAAACCGTTTTATCCCAGGGTCATTTTTCACTTTGCCTTCTCAGCGCCTCGCAGCCTCTTCGCCTTCTCCATGCCCCACAAGCTTAGAAGTGCCGCCTCACACCAAGCCTGTGCCGCCGTCATCCTTGCACCCATCACGCCACCGCGTGGTGCCTATCTCACCACCGCGCAGTGCTCCATGCATCCGCTCCCCCATCCTAGCTGGCCGGACCGCCACCGCTGAATGCCCACCATCATCGAGGAGGCGGATCTGTTTGGGGAGGAGGAGAACGCGGCATCGTGGTCCACGCTTGGCGAGGAGAGCTTCCCGCTTGAGTCGATGGCGCCATGGGTGAAATCCATGATGACGGAGGCGAAGCTGCAGGCCATGGTGGAGGCAGGACTGCTGCCTCCCAAGGAGCTGATCGAGTGGCGAGCCGCCGACGGAGAAGACTTCCCCACCCCTAACACGGGTGAGATCGTCGTCCGTGCTCCTTTTTTCTTCCACAGATTCTCCATTCCAGCCCATCCTTTTCTGCACGGTCTACTATATTTCTATGGGCTGGAGCTGCAGAATATCAACCCCAACGACATGCTACACATCGCTTGTTTCATCGCCTTATGCGAGTGCTTCCTAGGGATAGAGCTGCATTTCGCACTTTGGAAACATCTCTTTGTTGTCAAGCCTCAGCCCAGTAAGAACAAGCCAGCTGTAGTAGGGGGCGCCGGGTTACAGTTGAGAGCCGGTGCTGTCAAAAATTATCTTGAGATCCCATTCCAGTCATCCAACAAAGGGTGGCACTCGGAGTGGTTTTACTGCTCCAACCTCGAGCCCTCGCTTCCGAGGTTCGAGGGCCAGCCTCCTGAGAGCAAGATGAGCTAGATCGAGCTTCCAAAGGATTGGGAGCGCCCTGGGGTTGAAGTCCTTCGCGGGCACCTCGCCTGAGTGCTCTAGGCGGGAGTTACCGGAGTCGGGGTCGTCTCGACGTTCATCAGCCGTTGGATCCAGCCCGCCAAGCTGAGGGTCCATCCAATGTACGAGTACATCAACCACCAAGACGTGACCCGGGAGTCAGCCGAAGTGCTTTCGAAGCAGGAAGTGCAGAGCCGAGTCAGGAGGCTGATGACTCAGGACACAAGCCTGGACACCTCCAGGCATCTGGTGCCCTTCAGCTTAGCCAACCCCCCAAACCTGGTAAGCAATTGATCTTCTGACATTGGTACTTTGCAGTTTGTGTTGTAGCTGAGTCATATTTTGACTTTGTTTATCTAATCTGACTTTGCAGGATCTTTTTGGGTTCAGCTCCAATGCTCCTCTCCTAGAGGACGAGCCTTGGAACCGACCACTGCACACCGGTGGCTCAAGCAGCAGGCAACCGCCGCAGAAGAGGGCCCGGACCTCCCCCGTCGACGCCGAGTCTGTCACGGACCCGAATTCCACATATGGTTAAGGGAACGCGAAGTCGCCAAGGACCGAAGGACTCGTCCTCTACGGTGGCACGGTACCTGCGCCGTACGCACCGAGACGGAACGATCCGACACCCGCCACGCGCGAGCCGGCCGGAAGCGACCAATCTTCCCAGAACCACATATAGATTCCAGATTCCGGTGGAGGATTAAAGCCGTTCCCTAATCCTACCACGCAGAACAAGGTCGGAGGAGCCCGGCGATTCCACCCACACCCTAACCTAGCCCGAGGGCTAGTGGGTCGCCCGAAGGCCCGGTAGAACCCACCCACACCCTGCCTGGCCGGCACAGCATCACAGCCAGCGGGTCACTCAACCGAGTCCTGCTCGACGTAGTAAAAAGAGGTACAACAGTAATTCTCCACGGCATGCCCACACACTTCATAACATTCACACATTGCATATGGGCAGCCTGATTAACAACTCGTATACCAAAAACCAGCACTACATTACTATATTAACACTGGTTGTCCACTGAGTGAACTTTACACAAGTATCAGTCGGCGATAACCGTAAGTTTAGTTGGAACTGAAACATATATACAATGCAGCGGAAATAAACCAAAAGCCCCGCAGTGGTGCATCAACCACTGCCTAACAACCAAACCACGCCCACGAGTCGAACGCGGACCAAGGAAAAGTGAGGAAGGGGAGAGGAAAATTGAGGAAGAAAAGGAGGAAGAGAGGAAAGGAACTTGGGGAAGGAAAAGGGGAAGGGAGAGAGGAGGAAGAGGGTCACCGGAGTTGCGGTGTTAGCTCACCGGAGTTGGCCACCGGAGTTGGAGAAGATGATGGAGATGAGAGCTTCCCTTGTGCTGTTTTTGGGGAGAAAGGGAGGAGAACACTAAGGAAATGAAAGAGGAGGAGGAAAAGAGGAAGGGGGCCCTTGGGGAAGTGATCCTGGGTGCCCTGGTGGAGTTCCCACGCAGGTGCCACCGCTCAACACCCCCCCCCACGGCGACGGCACGTGGCAACCTCGAAACTCAAAATTGACAGCCGGATCGGAAGTTCCGATGTGAACATCGGATGTTCCGACCTGACTGGAACTTCCGACGTCACCTCTGTTTTGAATGCTCGGGAAAAGTCGAAACTTCCGGTTCCTGGATCGGAGGTTCCGGCCTTCCGGGGTTACCCCTAGTTTGGGTGTTCGGGAAAAAGTCGGAACTTCCGGTCCCTGGACCGGAACTTCCGACTTGGCAAGAACAGCAGACTTACTCTCGGTAAAACGTTCGTAGCTTTTGATCTACTCAACGGAATTTGATGAAATTTGGCACAGAGATAGACAAGAGACTTACGGAGCTGTTCCAATTGGAAACACCTCAAAACTCATCCGCTGAGAGACAACCCCAAATCTAAACCCTACTAGACTCACCCGGAACTTCACCCAACATTTGCAAGATTTAAATTTTTGAAATGAGATATGCACGTATTCTATAAAATCTAACTAGAAAATATTCAAGTTTATACAAGGTTGTGCATGGATGATGCCATGTATGCATGAGACAAAGCAACACTCTATTTATTTATATTAACATGGGTCTTACAGTGTCTCTTTTATCACTCAAGAAAAATACCCTAGTTTATCATGAGTAATCATCAACTATAACAAGACCATATTTGTTACCTCTGATGCTAATGTAAGCAACGGGTTCAAAGAGGTCCATGTGTAGTAACTCCAATGGGCTTGAGGTAGTCATGTTCTTTGCGGGATTATGAGCTCCAACTTGCTTCCCGGCTTGACAAGTGCTAAAATTTCTAATCTTATCAAATGTAACACCCGTTAGTCCTATAACATGCTCGCCCTTTAGAAGCTTACTTAAGTTTCTCATGCCAACATGGTCTAGTCGACGATGCCATAACCAACCCATACTAGATTAGCCATCGAGCAAGCCTAAAGGCAAGATTTATCTGAGGAAAAATCCACAAAATAAAGCTTTCCTTTCATGTGATCTTTGAAGACTATTAAGGACCGTTACGTCAAAATTGGTAAATAAACAAATATAGCCTAATGCACATAATTGAGACATGGAAAGAAAATTATAATTGAGAAACTTGAAAAGTAGCACATTGGATATAGATAAATCATTTGAGATTTCTACCTTACCAAGTCCCATTACCTTTCTCTTGGCATTGTCTCCAAAGAAAATGTTCTCATGAGGTGATCCCTCACTTGTCAATGTGAGAACATACTCATCTCTCCGGTCATATGATTAGTGCATCACTATCTATTACCCAACTTCTTCCACCAGAGGAGTAGTCCTACAAAAATGGTTTATTGCTTTGATTTAGGTACCAATTTTTGCATGGGTGCATGTAGATAAGAATTTTGGGCACCCAAATGGTGCTCTTTTTAAGACAGCTATTCCTAGGTCCAACATACTTAGCATGGATGTTTCCATCCTTGCTTTTCCTAAGGACATAGTAAGCATCAAAAGAACCACCACCAATTGTCTTACTCAATTGGCCCTTCTTTGTCTCATGACCATTGAATGGAGTGTCTCCACTTGCTTACCTTTGTCATGAACAAACTTTGTTTTTAGATATTTTTGAGGCAACTTTGGCGTGAATCCAAATC
The DNA here is from genome assembly GCA_019208055.1 of Stipa capillata. NCBI lineage: Eukaryota > Viridiplantae > Streptophyta > Magnoliopsida > Poales > Poaceae > Stipa > Stipa capillata. Next base: position 3,653 of record JAGXJF010001987.1, on the reverse strand, counting down.
CTTCATGATTGAAGTTTTCAACTTGGCTGCTCAACAATTCTTTGAGGGCCTTACTACCCTTATGACATTTTAACAAGCCAAAATGAAGTTGACATTTCAATTTAGCATTTTCATTTGCCAATTGTTCATTATTAAGATTTGAATTAGTTGCACACTTTGAGCATGGCAAATTTTCATTAACAATAGATGAAGCTTTAAGCTTCTCATGAGTAATATCAAGATTTTTAAACAAAAATTTAGTTTTAACAGAACCCATTTCCAATTAAGCATAATCTTCTTTTAAACGTTCATTGGATTTCTCAAGCTTGGTTCTAGTGATCATGTTTTCTTTAACAAGCTTTACCGTGGCATCACTTTTTAATCTTCCTTAGTTAGCTCCTTCTTAAGATTAATATTCTTTTTTTATAAATAAGCAAATCTTCTTGTTTATCTAGTGCATCCATTTGCTTATCTATTATTTCCTCAAGAGTTTCAATTGTTTTTAACAAGTGAGATATTTTTGTCTGGCTATTCTTATCAAGTGAGGTTAGAAAATCGTCATCAAGCAAATAATCCTCACTATCTTTATCTAGAGATGATTTCTTGAGAGGTGATAGCTTGGAGCCTTTTGCCATTAGGTAAATAGGCGACTCTTCATCACTAGTGTTGTCGAAGAGTGATTTTGCTGGTGGTGAGACTTCAATACCAATCCAGGCAACACTATCATCATCTTCGGAGGAGGAGGAGTTGGAGTCAAAGTTCCATTCTTCACCTATGTGAGCTTGAGCATTATAGTCCTTTTGGAGAATTTGCGCTTTTTGCGGAACTCTTTCTTCTTGAATTTCTTCTCCTTCTCTTCATTCTTGTCCTCTTTCTTCTTGGGAGAATTTGCAATGAAGTGATCAAATTCACCACATTCAAAGCAAGCTCTCTTTGGCCTTCTAGTCTTTGTCTTGCCGAAGGTCTTGTTATTGTCACCTCTATGATTGAAGCCACTTCACTTCAAGACCTTCCCAAACCTCTTGACGAAGAGGGTCATGTCTTGCATTCCTTGTTGCTCCAATTGGCTTTCTTCTTTGTCTTCATTTGAGCTATCTTCAACTACTTGTTTGGCCTTCAATGTAATGTCGTTCTTTCTTGAGCTTGAGCTTGGCTTGTTGAGGGTGTGGATCTCATGGGCTTCTTCATCCATCAAATCATGAGTAAGGATCCACCCAAGGGCATCATGTGGTGTGAGCTCATTGAAGTTGTCCTTCTCCCGGATGAGTGTGACCAAAATCTAGTTTTTGGGAGCGATGGCTCGAAGCATCTTCTTGACGACTAGTTGTTGTCATCTCCTTGCTCCCATGGCCCTTGATCTTGTTGATGAGGTTGTTGGGATGAGTGTACATCTCACTTGAAGTCTCTTGATCTCCCATTACAAAGTGATCAAGCTTGCCCTTCACAAACTCAAGCCTTGACTCGCGGATGGTGGAGTTGCCTTCGTGAATCTCATGAGAGTGGTCCAAATCTCTTTGGCACTCTCAAGGGAGCAAACCCGGTTGAACTCATCTCCACTCAATGCTCTAATATAGCATTGACGGCTTTGACATTGTAGTGGATGAATCTATCTTCATCGGGCATCGGGTTGTCCTCATCTCCTACAACATAGCCATTTTGCACTATTCACCAAATGGCGAGATTAAGAGATATTAAGTGCATTTTCATTTATGTTTCCATGAGGCATATATAATGGATTCCATCAAAATAAGGTGCTCTACCGGATGATCCACAATATGAATGAGTCTTATAAGCACTAGGTGGAGGAACATTTTGATATGAGTGGGCACTACCACTAGCACGCTCACTACCCACATCCGACACTTCACACGACATCTTGTACTCTCTAGGCGGTACAGCCCCAACAAGAGAGACCTTGCTTTGAAACCAATTAAAGGATTAAGATGTCGGTCTAGAGGGGAAGGCTGAATAGACAACTTAACAATTTCTAACAATTTCTAACAGTTCTAATAGGATTAACTAGACCAAGAATGAAATGAGCGCAATGATATATGAGCTACTACGCAAGCAAGATCAATATATAGCAATTTTAAGCAAGACTTGCGAAAGTAAATGCGGAGAGTAATAACCAAAGGGCGACATGAGATTTGTTGCTAAAGTTTAGATTCTTGAGGGAATTCTACGTCTCCGTTTGGGGAGCTCGATCACACGTGATCAAGAGCCTACTTCTTCTCAAGCCTTTATCTCTCGAGGACGCTCTTGCGTCTCCTCGAATTCTTGTTGGTGATTCTTTCCTCCCGAAGGCGAATCCCGGCCTTCACAAACTTTTTGAGGCTCACCACAAAGATGGGAGCTCTCAAGGACTCCTAATCATCTAGGAGACCCCAATCTCCAAGAGAAATGAGCTTGATGAACACTCAAAGATGAACTCAATGCTTTGCTTTGATTGGATCTCAAATCACTCAAATCTTTCTCTTCCTCGTAAGGATTCTCTCTTGGTTCTTCGAGGAGTGGAGAAATACTCTTTAGTTGGCAGGAAAATGGTTGGGCAAAGAGTTCGCCTTGCTTGGAGAAAGGGCGCTTATATAGAGGTTCACTTAAAAACTAGCCAGATTGTCCAAGCTAGGGTTCAGATTTCCCCAGACTACCGAGGCTAGGGTTTTTATTTGGCTTTTTGGTGACAACGAATAACACTTCAGCATTGAGCCTTCTCATGACATGTTCATTAAACACGTCTTAATAGTATAGTGTACCTATACTCAAAATGATTTGCGCTACTAAAAATATGAAATATATATTTCTTGAGGTTTTACTCTCTTCTTTTCTCTCTTTTCTTTTGAGGGGTCGTCGATGCTTCTCTTTTGTAATTTCTTGGGACTAAACTTGCTCATGCACTCATTGACGATCATTAGTCCCTTAATCATTTGTCATTAACCACAAAACAACTTTTAGGGTCTAGATGCACTTTCACATAGACTAGAGCCACCTCCTTGACATAGCCAAGCATGAATATATCTGTTATACTCTCCTTGTGGGATGTTTGCAAGTACTTTCAATGTACTCACCTATCTTGTTGATGTGGCTAGATGAGGAAGACTTCTACCCCAAAGAAGGATGACATCAGTGATTATGAAAACTAGGGCGTAACCCGAGTCGGTTGCCTGTCAGGTATGACATACCGGTGGATCCATACCACTGTTTGGTTTTTTGACTCTATAGCTAATGGGCTACAGGTATATGACCTCAACCATGAAGGTCTATTATGTATGAATATCTGACATGTACGTTTATGACAATAATATTCAAGTTAACTTGTGTGTACTGCCTATTAATTGTCGAATAGTACAAGATTCAAGACGGTGTGCAATGGTCAACAGTGTTGTAGATTACTTTTTACTTTTCGAATCACACATCCTAGATGGGTATTGCAGCCTGCCTGTGTATTTTTATTCTTATAGACATCTTACGCACAAATGAGAAATTTGTCGAAGATGCCGACTTTCCCTCGATATCGTATGGGTCTAGTAGTTCGGTACCAAACTACCAATCAAAAGCAACAAGAGTTTTGGGACTATTCATGGAATGAAAATATACTAAACCAGATTTTTCTTTTATTTTTATTTTTCTATTTTCCTTGCGGTACGTGCATTGGGGACGTGATTCCAAAGCTAGTC
>JAGXJF010001986.1:0-164360 GCA_019208055.1 Stipa capillata | reverse complement strand
AAAGGGGGAGATTGAAAGTGCATCCACTCCCATGGAGCTTGGAAGGATGGCTATCTTGCCCCAGAGTTTGGTTTTGATGGTTATTGGCAATCCTCACCTGTGTCTAATGTTTTGCAATGAGTGTGAACAGGGTTTAGATGGACAGGTGAAAGCTGAAGTGAGACAACTGTTGATGATGAGCCCTAAAAAGAGCAAGGAACTGGGAAGGTCAGAAGGACCAGCTGAGTTAGGTTCCTGAGGCACAGTTGCGAGGAAGCCGAGGCTGTGCTCGAGGGCAAGCGAGGTGATGGTTGCTTGATGGAGTTCAAGGGCCGTGAATGCAAGCTTGATAAGTCCTGGAGGAGCTAGGAAGCTGGCGGATCAGGACCAAGGGTTCTCTGTGCGTCTACAAGGGCAGTCGTCTTCGGTGAAGAAGCTTGGAACCAGTGCCAAGGGTCTAAGCGAGCTGGTCAGGGACTTTGGCGAGGTCATTGCTCTCTGGTCAGTTGTAGGCTTGTAGTGAGCCGGCCAGAGTTGTGCTCAGGTGCTGCCTGAGGCAACCGAGTCCACCTGAGTTTGGCATCTGAGGCTCAGGTGGGTAGCTCAGCCGTGGCTAGTAGGTTACCAGAGGTGCTCGTTAGCTGAGTCTCAGATAGGTTAGGTCTGGTGGCTCTTTGTCTGACGTGGCATGAGGGTAACGGCTAGCTGCCAGGGACCCTATAAATAGGGAACCTGGGGAGTTTTTCAACCTCGAACCTTTACCCAACCTTTGCCTCTAACCCGAAAGCAACCTGTTGAGAAAGAAAGAGCTCTAGGTCTCCAAGTGAGTGTTGCCTGCGTGCATCCATCGTGAGAGTGAGTTACTTAGTCCTTCAGGTGTAATCTTCGAGGTACTGGTTCCTCCAAGAGTGGGAGTGCTCTTGGAGTTGGTGAGCAAGCCAAGTCTTGTGTGGCTGCCACCAAGAGTCTGTGAGGGCGATTCGGGTCTGCCTGTCTTGCAGCAGCAAGATAAAAGGATTCCACACAAGAAAGGTACTCGAGGAAAGAGCACGTTTTGGTGCCGGCTGTGAGAACAGCTTCCTCAACGGAGACGTACTGCTTCGCAAGAAGTAGGAACTTCGGTAAAACAAATCATTGTGTGCTTTACTTTCTGTCTTGTGATCTGCTCTTACTTATTCTGATATCTATGTATGCTTAGATCACTAGAGCACCTTTATTTGTTGCACACTAACTGAGTTTCCTCACCTGAGACTCAGTTAGCTCCTGCTAAAGCTAGTACCTTTCCTGTTCACGTCATCTGATGCACTCACCTGACTCTCACACCTGAGACTCAGTTAGCTCTGAATATAACTTATTCTACATCAGCTGAGTTTGCTGTCTGAGTGTCTAGTGTTGATCTGATATATCTTGCTGAGTCTCAGTTACCTGTATCAGTTGCATATATTTTCTCCAGGATTGACCTATCTCCAGAAGAGAAACCCATTAGGCATTTTAATTTCTAGAGCCGACCTATTCACCCCCCCTCTAGTCGACTCCTGAGATCCCTTTCAGCACTCCACACCATAGGTTTGTATTGCCTCCGAGCTCCACCTGCTTGCTGGCGTGGTTGGTCCCACCACAACTTCCTTCTTCTAACAACTCACACATTTGCCTCTACATCTATTAGAGTTTGTTATCTTCCTTGCACCTCTATACACAACTATAGCTGAGATCTAGGTACATACCGTTGCTGACGGTTTTGTTCGCCTGACCAGGATTTGTATAAGATGTCCCATCAATTGCACCAAATTAAAGATAACGTACCAATTTGTATCCACTTTGCTCCTTATACTTTTTCTGATTACCTACCCTTTGCATGTAACTCGCTTGACTCCACCTCTAAGTAATAACTCATAATCACAGAGTTGATATGACCTCAAAGATATTAGATTCTTCTCCGGGGACATACCCCTTGCAATCTGCTAAGTGAATGGTTCTATGCGCTAGACATAGAGATCTTTCGTCAAACATCTCCCTCGTTGAACATATATGGAAGAAACTACCCAAATCCATTATCCATCTGTAAGAAGTACTTGGTTGACTAACTACAAGTATGTCCAAATCATCTTTTGCTACCACCATTAAGCATGCACTCCTCATGTGCTTCAAACTTAAATAACCTTTTATCATATGACATTTCTCGTCACTAGGTAGCATATAAGTTTACCCTTGATCTTGCCCTTCTTCTTCCTATGACTCTTACTTTTGCCTATAGCACCTATGGCAACCAATACTTGATAACCCAAGGATGAAGATTCCAATGACTCTTTCAAGGAATTTGCCTCCAATAGATATGCAACTTCCCCACTGAAGTTGGAAGTGTTTTTTCCAATGAGAATATTCACAACCAATTGCTCACATGATGGTGGTAGAGATGAAACCAATGAGACAAGCTTGTCGCTATTCTCGATTTTCTTATTCACACTAGTCAGTGGTATGACAAGCTTGCTAAAGTTATTTTGATGGTCGACGAACCATGTACCTTTCTCCATGCATAACCTGAACAGCTGCCGCTTCAACACCCAATAGTTTGTTAGCGGTTATGCCATGTACGCTTCTTTTAAGGCCCTCCATAATTTTTTCAACGAATTCTCCTTGATCACCGAATACTTTACCTCGTTGGAGAGACATGGCCATATTTTATAGGCAGCCTTCTGCGCCATCACCTTCTTTATCCCCTTCAAGGGCGCGATTAACTCTTGTTGGACAAAAATGTCTTGCACCACACATTGCCACATGCTAAAATTTTCACCACCTTCAAATTTCTCTACTTGATTACACATTATTGACATCGCTCCTGACTTTGTGTTACTTGATGCCTTGTCGACCTTGTCATAAATCTAATTAATCTGACCTTGACTCTAATACAACTTGTTATACTCTGATACCCCTTCTTATACATATAGTAGCCTCGAATGCCATCAGAGTTTGTGAGATCGTCACGAGCATGCACATTATCAAGACCTAAGTAGATGAATCTCGTATAGAGTACCAAAATAATGATGATGAACAATCACAACAAAAGAGACAAGATTTGGCGAAACCAACTGCGAATTCTTTAAGCACAACCTCAAAAGAGTACAATCGATCTCTGACAACCTTTTGACATCTTTTAGGGCCCTCAGATCCTGCTAAAGAAACCTAGCCTCTAGTGATCGGTTGCTTGCTTTTACTCTTGGGTTGCTTGATTGCTTAGATTTGGTTCCTATAGATACCCTCTCATGAGTTTATATAAGTTTTCACATAGCTCTTTCCATTGCAAGAAGAAATTTCGATCATAATAGGATTCCTATATGATTCCATCTAGCACACATGTCTCGATCCTAATAATTTTATGATATAAGAACGCGGTAAGATTTTTACTTATACTTACAAAACATTAATGACAAAAATCAATTTCACCTTTGTGGAAAGTAATAAGAGTGATAAAATCGTGACAAATGATAACTCAAAATAAAAGGGGGGAAGTTGTGTGTAGTTCGTATAGACAACGCTATTGCCGTTGTTCTCCTAGATTGTATTTAAGATTATATGTAGATCGAAACATATAACAAAACCAGGCAGAGAGGGGGGGAGAGAGAGAGATATTAGCAGCAGCAAGCATCCAAATTGTCACTTCTAACCATTTTTCTGGAAAAAAAAATGATGCTGACAGTCAGGTTCGTTGTACATGACCGGAGGTTAATAAGCTCAGTCAGCCAGATGCTTCGTTTAGAGCTTGCATCTGGATGTCTGCCGAGCTCGCCGTTTGGGAGCAGGGTTTCAGTTGCCATCAACAATTGTGCTGACTTTGCAGAACAAGTAGTTGACTATGGAATTCTGTAGTTTCTCTTCTTACCCTCCTTGTTGACCATGGAAATTATTGTGATAAAGAGATACCCCTATAAAGATGCAATTTATTCCTCCATTAATAAGAACAATTTCAGTTTCGTGGTGACTCTAGCTACTTGGCATAAAAAATTGGTCCACAAAATGTGTGGCATGAAAAAAAACATGGTCATAAACTAAATTTTGAGTACAGTTAAATCAATCAAGAAAAAAAATCAATCAAGAACTGTGCTAGTGGTACACGATATGCTATTAATCATAGGAGTGTTCCTTGCGGCTTCATGAGTACAGTGTCTTTTGTGCATGGTCAAAACCTAATGCTCGGAGCTCCCAATTAAAACATTTGGTTGACAATACGTATGAGCAATTAATCATAAGGGCTGACTTCTCTACCTTCTCAAATAAAATTTTAACCTACATTGCTGTAGTTGACATTGGCTTAATTAAGTCTTGCTGGTCTGTATACGTTATCCCTAAACCAGACAAACCATGTTCTGTTTTTTTTAATAAACAAACCATGTTCTGTCAACAAAGCAAATATTGCACATACATGCTTTTACTTAATTTTGTTACTTTTTGGTGGTCAACTTAACACAAAAGAAGTTGGCATGGGCAATATAAATGAGCTGTTTAATCTTCACAATGCAGGTCTTTATGGTGTAACATGAAGCATTATATATATAGCACATATTGTATTGACACTAGTGACTATGGAGTGTGCACCTATGACATGACACTAAGTATGCACTATGAAAACCTAAAATTAAGTGTGCACTATGCCATGAATTTCATCAGTACACATAGTAGTGCCTCTATCTGTTTCCTTTTAGCTTAGTCATCCGTACCATAAATTTAATTTATTTATCCATCTTGCAGCGCAAACGATGCCACAAAGTGACTACTCTATTATCTATCGTCAAGTCAACCAGGCCTCAGGAAATTGTAGATTACTCCAAGAACATATAGACTTTCTTTTCTTTATGCAAAGCATGGACGTAGTGATAAGTTAATCAAAGACAAGCATGGAGTTAAAAGAACACTTATCTGCTGACACAGGTCACATGGCAACTGCCTATATAAACCACACCATTACTCTCCAAAACTCCACACAAACCAAAGTTTGAAATCCCAAATCCAGAAAAACCTGTCCTGTCTCTCAGAAATCAATCACATCTCTGGATCATCAAGATGAGGATGGGTGGTAATGATCTGAAGCTCAAGGGGCTCAAGATGGCTCTCAAGGAGGAGAAGGCCAGGCTCTATATCATACGTCGATGCGTTGCCATGCTCCTAAGCTGGCATGATTGATCAATTGATCAAACAATTGGGAGCAAATTTCTTCACATTTTCCCCTACTTCTCTATCAGATCGGCCAGTGTACTGGTTGCAATTTTGGTCTGTATCTGTGATATATGCAACAGCTGTATATAATTTGTCAAAGTAGTAAGATTGGAAATGAATGGCAACTTATGTGTGTACTTTCTTGATGTGGCTTTACCAGAAATTATGAAGTTTACTCCTCCCTGACATGTTGGCATGCAAGCTAGTGAAAGATACCAAATTTTGCTTAGTGCAGGAGTAACTAGCACGGAGGTCAGACCAACAGGCTTGATGTCACTATATGGAATTTTCCATCATTAGTTGGTAGCATTTCCATGTCTGATAAATGACTTTTGATGGTTGATGCTCAATGAACCAATTGCTCTAAATGTTTCACTTCACGCTCCTCTCATCAAACTGGCACCGCATGGGATAGATAGCTCAGCGGTTTATAAGACATGCTGCGAGTTTTGATTCCTATAGGAATGGATTAGGTTTACAGATTTTTGAAGATGCTTTAGTTATGTAGCTCAAAAATCTAAGAGGGTGTTTGGTTGGTCTTTTCAGCAGCTTTTCACTAGAAAAGGCTAAGTCTAACAAAACAGCCAGCTTTTCAGCAACTTTTGCTAATGGTAGCTGTGGGTTTTGCAGTGCAAATTTAGCTATTTGAAAAAACTATCTTCTGCCAGCTTTTTGCAATGTGCCGAAGGTTCAGTGCTCATTTTCTAAAATGTTGTAGATGGTTTAGATCAACCAAAAGCTATATATTCGATTTCCTACAGCCACAACAGTTTTTTCAGACAACCAGCCAACAACAGTTTTGTCAACAGCCACAGCCCAGCCAAACAGGCTCTAAAGTAAAGGATTCATCTAAGCGGCTTACTCGGATCTAAGCAAGCAATTTTTTGGAGTTGTCTATGTGCTTGTGGGAGCAAATAGCTCTTGCCGAAGTACAACAGTGCCGTCCTCGTTTCTAAAATAAAGCCTGATGAGACATCATGATCATGGTGAAATGCCAAAGGATCCCACTTTGCAAAAGCTGAGAAGTGCTTTGACTGTTCTACAGTTCCTACCAAGGCGAAGGCATGTTGCTATCCGTCCTTTTTGGCTTGTCTTTTGGGGATTACACATATTCTAGATTTTTCTCCTCTCATGGCAGGTGTTGGTTTCTTTTTCCTTTTAGTCCTGCAAGCAAAGATTTGTCTGAAACAATTGTCCTTTTCAAGGATTAAGTTGATCCAACATTTGGCAGATAGAAAAGGAGAAATTCGCATCTGTAATCCTTCTGGCTCAGATTAGAGAAAGGCTGAAATTAAGCCATGCAGGAGGTTATAGAATTTTTGAGAGAAAAGGAGGTTATAGAATTCTCAATGCCAAGTGTTATCTTGCTGATGGAGTTAATTTCCCCCCTAAACAATACAAACATGTCTTTTGTTTTTGTCATACCTATGATTTCTTTATGTTATCTTTCAATTTCTGTATTCAGAGGTAAGATATCCAAATTTTGATATTCAGTCCATATATACTCAAGTTTCATATGAATTTTGGAGGAAAGGGAAGAAATATTTATTTTCTTGTGACAATGCTTTGTTCCAAACATTACACCCGTAATCTATTACTAAAAATCATGTTGAGAAAATAAGTGCCTTTTGCCCCGCATACCTAATTTTTCAGGTTCGGAAATAAAACTTTGAAAAGGTAAAGTTTGCTTTCATGGTGCTGCGAAGGTTTGTGACTTCAATACCTTGGAGAAATACCGACAATATGGACATAGACCCACGGTCACCGTCCACACCAAGACGAATGACTCAAGAAGGCCATCCCCAAAGACGAACAAAAAATCCTCCCTCCATACACACATACCAACACCCACATCCAGATGCATAATCTAAGCGACGAAGATCTACCTCGCCGATTCGCTGGATGAAGAAGCCACCATGTAGTCAGAGAAGCATGAGAAAACTTTGTTAGGAGCGACACTGCTGCCACTACCTACGCGACTGAAGCAACAAATGTCTTCCTAGTCCTAGCTACAGGAGAGCTAACTAGCACTCTGGAAAAATCAGAGCTGCCCCTTCCTCCTATGCCGGCAAGGTTAACAGAGGAGAAGGGAAGGCGCTGATTTACTGGAAGAAGCCGGCGAGCATGAGAAGCGCTTAGAAGTCGCTCTCTCTATTGTAGCCGTAGCTGGAGAAAGAGAAATGATAATCTTTTTTTTCGAGAGACAAGAGAATCTTTCAGTTGAACAAGATCTTTTAGTTTGTCTTTTCAGAGGTAAGATATCTAAAGTTTCAATATTTAGTCCAAATATACTTGAGTTTCATATGGATTTGGAGGAAAGGAAAGAAATATTCATATGTTGCGCAAAAGACTGCCTTTTGCCATGGATACCCAATTTTTCAGATCCTGGAAAATAAGACTTCAAAAAGTAACATTTGCTTCCATGATGCTGCGAAGGTTTCTGACCTTGATACCTTGGAGAAGCATATGTTTGCCTATCACTTTGTTAAAGGTTAGGCCTGCACTACTGCACACTGCTTTATAGAACATATATTTACCTTACAACTGCGTCTTTTATATAAAAAAAATTTGTTTCATCTATTCATCTTATTTTTTTTCTTTCATATTCCAAATGTTGCATGCTTCTCTACGACATGCACACCAATCTGCAAAATAAAATTTATGGGAATAACCTACCTTGACATTTCAACAAGTTTGAGTACAATACTTGAGCCTGATCAGGTGCAGAAGAACAGATGATACGCAAAGAATCTACATGGAGATAATTATGTATGGAAGATGGAGAAGCACTTGGCACATCAAGAGTCACCAGATCCACATCTTACTAAACATTATCACCGTTGAACATACCAGGAGCCAGTACAAAATTCCCTGCCTCTCTCTTTCAGAGTGACCCATTAATCCCCTCCTATCCTCACCAACCAATACAACCCAGCCTGACACGATGCCAAACACTACACTGCAATCTGGTCATCCCTCTACCACCAAGATCAAGAAAGGCAAAAACATCCCTGTACCCAAGATAAGCAAATCAGAAGAGAAGCCCACCTCAACAGTGAGACAAAGGCCCTACATGATTGAAACAGAACTTGATGCCTTGTGGCCCTACCAAATATCACAACCACCACCTCTTCTTCTTCTCCCCTAAAAGGATTGGTACAAGTCTATTGGCTGGCTCCATGTGCTGGTGCCAAAAATGTCACAGGCAATACTGCTTGGTGTGATGCCCATGGTGGCTGGATATGTCGTGTTGGCGCCTGAATTCATGCAGCAGATGATCTCATTTAGGGCACGCAGCCTGCTCTCCAGCTCCACCTTCTGTGTCTGCAGCACTGAGTTTTGTGCTTGCACTGCCAAAAGGTTTTGGGTGGTCATGCCCAGTGACATGCCGAGCTGCTGATTCTGGTTCTTCAGTTGATTCACCTGTTTATATAAACATAATGTTCTTCTTAGCAACATGCAGATTATTTTTCTCTTGCTATTTGTTTTCATGCAGAAGATGTGATGCTAGTTTGGTGGAAATTTTTTTTTGAGAGTTTGGTGGAAATTCAACCTATGATAGAGCAACTTTTCATGATGAATGAATGAATTTAGCGTTGTTAAAGGAATTAGGTTGGGTGGGGCATGTGGAAAAAGGCATCACAATAATTGAGTTTTGTTTGAGCAGATATTTCAAGTGGGCCTTTGCTTTCATTTGTTTTTCTTTTGACCTGCACATGAGTGCAAGCTCTTATAAATAGTAAATAGAACATATATATGACAGCAGAAAAAAAGCTAAACATAGGTATTAGATTTTTGTGCACTTATAAGTAGCATATATATAAGAGTGTAACCTGGGAGGAGAGGCCGTCCAGGTGTCGTTGCTTCCGCACCCTAGATCGCTGTGCCGACTCTCGGTTTGACTCTTTCCTCCGCTTCCTCCTCTTCTCCATCTGGGCCAGGAGATCCATATCATCCTTCTCCGAGCTGGAACTCCAGGTTCCCTGGCTCGACCCAGACGAGGTCCCATTCGACATAGTCACCTCTCAATAACTTTTGTGCACCCGCAACAGTTTCACGCCCTGTTATTTCCTGTAAATACACCCTGTAGTACTGGATTGTTTACTATTTACTAGGTTAATTATCTTGTACAGAGAAGGCTTGGTTTGGAAAATACTGCAACTACAGGGAGCTTACGGAGAAGACATAGAACCAGTAGAGGAAGACAACGGAGAAGGACTGGACAAGGGGAGTGATTGCTGAGCCGACCATAAATCCGGAGAGGTGGTGCTCCGAGAGGACCAGCAACAACATCTACACAAACTACTACTCGGCTCCTGTGCTAGTCTATCATCAAGAACACATAAACAAAGTACTCTTCTTTATCTTGCAAAAAAAATATCTGTTTTGTTTTCAGATAATTTTTTTGGTAAGATATGGCCAAACAAAATTTCTGCAGAACCTCCCTTGGAAACTAAATGATTCCAGAGAAAAAATTTGGCGCAGTCTCCCCTTGGAGATTGAATTAATTTCAGAGGAAATTTTGGCAGAACCTCCCCCTGGAAACTTGGTGGTCAGAGAACAAAATTTTGGCAGAGCCTCCCCTTGGAAAATTGATGATCACAGAAGAAAATTTAGGCAGAGCCTCCCCTTTGAAATGGATGATTTGGGAAACGAAGATTGGAGGCTAAATGAAAGATTGGGCTGAGGTGGCAGGTCTTTGCTCAGTTTGGATAGGACTAGGCAGTAACCAAGACTCAAAGTTAGCAGTAACAAAAACAGATTGTGGTATTACTAGGAGCTGAGTGGAAGGAAACCTAGCAAGGGAGCTGGGGAAGAGGGGAAAAGGGAATTGAAGCTTGGAGGAGGGGGCCATTTATAGCAGAAAAATGAGGGGTTTTAGTGAGAGAAAAAGAAATGTCAAATGGAAATAGTAGTGGAGAGGAAAGTAGAGAGAGAGAGATGTGTTTGGAATCTTTTGTGGCATCTGCTGGCAATGGTAGGAATCATTTCATATGGGGCTCCTGAATTTCCCTGTCCTTAGGTTTGATTGCTTGTGATATCTGTGGTTTATCAGAGAGTACTTTTGGAGTAGAAAATTTAGAGAATAATAATCATGGTAGGAGTTAGCCTCTTGAATATACACTTGCTCCCTATCTAAAAGATCGCATCATCAAGCGTGAACAAGGAGGAAACAAACTTCTTTCCATATATAGGGTGTTCTCGACAAGTAGTAACGTGTATCTCAAGAAGTCACTGGTGAGATCATTGTTGGTTAATTATTGTGTCCGAATCGTTTGGCTTGCCAGAGTCCTTCAAATTGTATGGTGTCTCCTGCCTGCCTCTGCTGCGAAAAGGGCAATATTCATTCAATAGTGATGGATGAGAGCTCTGTAGAAGCCAGCCAGATTGTGGAAAAGGCTGTGACGGAAATAATACTCCGGTGCATGCCTTGTTTCTCCGACTCACCATGTGATCTCTTTGATTCGGATTAAAAACAAGGGAAAAATGTGGAATTCAAATTCCTATGAGTTTAGTTACTATAGAGTTGTTTGATTCGTAGGAATAAAGTAAAAGAAAATCACAGGAAAAACACCTTTGCATACCGTTTCAAAGAAAGATGTAGAAAATTTAACATCCATCAATATCTCTTTTTTAATTCATGCAAATAGGATCGAGTAAAGCATACTACATACGTCAGCATGGCCTCATTTTGTTAGCATAAAGCATCATTAACGGATTCTAATTCTCTGTTTTACAGATATGTTTTTGTCATATTTCTAAAAAAAATTATTTGTATATTTTTAGAAACATGTCAATCAACTGTGAATAAAGGAGGTCTTAGTCGAAAACTGACAAGGATGCATAATTTTGGGAAAAAAAAAGAAGCTAATCCAATAGGATCCCGTATGTCATACCATTGCTGCTCTCGATCCAACAGGAGCGCGTCGTCTTCTTCCATCATCTCTCTGTCTCCTCGAGGCGGAGATCAAGAGAGGCCGCGTGGCCCGGTGGTGGCTGGTAGCGGACAATGACAGCGAGGCGGGGGCGCTAGAGCGAGGGACGGGGAGATGGTGGCGTGGCGAGACGCAACGTCGCTGCGGACCGTGGGTTGGTGAATTCTGTAGCCATGTTTCGATTCCGTGAATCTTATTACAGAACGGTTCGAATGGGCGAAAATACAGAACTTAGTCATTAACGATCTGAAATAACCATATTCCTGGCAATATAGTAATGGAGTAAAAAAATTTAAGGAGGCCAGTCTTGTGCTTGTTAGCGTGGCTCTGAGGGCAGTTCCAATACAATAACATCAACTATATCTGGAACATACGAATTAGACAAAAAAAACTAACGTGACAGCCCAGCTAAGAAGGAGAGAGAGAGTGATGTCCCAACATAAAAAATATATGACTCTAATCGTGAAAACTATCACGAGTTAATACCGAAATTGGTCTCGTGACCATCTTTCTTTCTAAAATACATGCTAGGCCACAAGATTTAAATGTTAGTATTAATAAAAAAAAAGCTCATTTAGATGCAACATTAAAAATATAAGCCACTAAAAGAGTTCTATCTAAAAACTTATTTAATACAATGAAACAATTTAAAATATAATGGACTGGACTGTCCTAACTTGTTTGTTTTGTTGGCAGCTAAACTTCAGACTATTGTCAATTCTGTTGGCATTGCAAGACACATCCATCATTTACATCGTTCACAAGTGATAACAACATGATTGTGGTTTAGTGTTGGGAGTGAGGTTTCCTTTCTACTCACTTAGGCTTAACTCCAAGAGTTGACATGATATATCATATTTAATCGAAGTACAAGCACGCATATGCCTGTTAAATGAGATACGTCCATGCTAAATGGAGCCATTGTAGCCTCTAATATTTTCCTAACTTGTGTAGAGGACATGCACATGCATATGTGTGTGGATATGATAGGTGGATTTTATACATCTTTATTGTACTTAAATTAAAAATATCTAGTTTAACAAAAGAAAATGAAAAGAAAGAAAGAAAAAATTTAACTCATAACACCGATCTGTCACATATGATGCAACGAAACGAACTTGCTTATGCAATATTGGATGCACACGCTTAGTTAGTTGGAGAAGAGCATCTTCCGTCAGAGGGCTAGAGAAATTGCTCCGAAAGAGGCCAAGAGTGCTGCTTGAAAGTAGCCTCAAATGATTTTGTTGTGGGAATAACCCCTCACGTGGCACGTCTTGCTCTATTTCCTCAAGGGAGTCTCTCCTCCGCACGATTAACACCTTCGCGGCTTTGCTTCCTCATTTCACTTCCGTCCTTATTTTCATTTTTATCAGTGGAGGCGCCGAAGGCGAGGTAATAAACAAATCAGCTTTCTACCGTATCATCTAGAATTTTCAACTATCTAAAAAACAATTATTAACCGTACAAGCTTTCAACCGTACTGTAACTTCTAAATACGAGAGAATCAACTTTCAACTCTACAAATTTTTTACTGGATAGACACTAACTTCTAACTACACACTTTCAACCAAATGCAAAGATAGCTTACTATCTAATGACAAACTTTCAACTCATCAAAATCGAGCTTTCAACCCACTAAATCAAGATTCTAACCCCATGAAAAACAAGCTTCGAACCACAAAACAACAAAGTAAAATCGCAAAAAAGTCCGTGGAAAATGAAGAAAAGGAGATCTATGACCTCAGAACTCAAGCTTTTACTGGAAACACCCTAGATCAGCTCCTCCTCTACCCCCTCTTCCAACTCCGGCGTAGAGGAAAGTCGTGGCAGTGCTGGATGGTCTTCGTTGACCCGACCCATGGAGGCAGCCGCACATGGTGGATGGAGTCACCAGAGGGGAGGGCAACAGCGGCAACAGTGGTGCCTTGGAGGAAGGGTGGTGCGGCGAGGGGAAAGTGGAATAGGAGATGTGACTTGGGGATTTGGTCTCACTCTTGAAGAGCAACATGAACACACGAAGAGATAAATGAGAGAGATGGATGGTGGGGTCCATGCAAGTGGTGGAGTGGTGGTCGGGAACCGTTCGCTAGTGCAAACAATCGCTAATTATATTTTTTAGAAAATTTGATGATTTTATTATAGCTAGACAAACCTAGAGATGCTTTTGGTTGCAAAATCTATCGGTGAGAAATATATTTGAAGATAGTCATACATTTAGAATTTTCTATCAAGATATTTACTATATAATCATATACTACATGATAGAACTCTCCATGCATGAAGATATATAAGGATAGTCAAATGGACAATAACACATATATGTATAACATGCTGTAGATGTATTTATCAATTAATGTATGAAGAAAATTAAAATTTCCGTTGTTATGTTGCTTACATTTATAGGTAAAAATTTGGAACATAAAATATCTAATTTATTATCTTCCCCACTTTTATTTTCTATTGCTAGCTGATTTTCTTCTTATTTTTATCTCAGGACGTATATGATTAGCATATGTACAATATACCACCACCTAGGGTTGAAAACGGAACGAAAATTTTCCGTCCGTTTCCCCAAAAAATGGAAACAGAAGCTCTTACATGGAAACGGAAACAGAATTTCTTAGTGCAGAAACGGAAATGGAAATTTTATACGGAAACAAAAACGGAAACGGTACGACTATTTCAGTCGGAAACGGAAACGGAAATAAAAATTCCGGATAAGAAAAATGGAATATTTCCAAATAAGCCAATGTAAAAATTCTAGCCCATCTAGTCATATGGCCCATCTAGCCTATCAGGATCCTCTATCCCTAACCGGCTAACTCTTCCTACTCCCATACAAATATAATTGGTTGTGTAATATATATTCTTTTAGTCATGTTGTTTTTGTTGTGTTTTCATGCACGGTTGAAGGGGTTCTTGTGTTCCGATAAATGTTCGTTATCGTTTCCGTTTTCGACCGTATTCGTCTCGTATTTGTTTCTGGTACTTCCCGTTTCCGTTTCTGTTCCGGAGTTTCCGTATTCGTTTCCGTTCCGATATAAGAGTGTGAAAATGAAAACGGTAAAACATCTTTCCGACCATTTCCGTATCGTTTTCAACCCTACCACCACCTCGCAGCTTGAGGACAAGCTCCATATCAATGTTATGAATCTTGATCCACAACGAGATAACTACCATGCTGAAAATATCCAGATGACATGGCTGCAGGGGATTGAATAGACATAGGTTAAGATAAATGTATGTATTGTTTATGCTTGATTAATTATGAAATACAGAACATCCTTATATAGTGATGCATAGCTTTTGGACCTTGCCTAGCACAATATAAACGCTTATTAAAATCATAGATTCCCTCCTAGATACAATAGTATTTCTTTAAAGACTCTTATCCTTACCGTTTTCTTGATGCTGTAATTATCAAACATGTGACCATCTCCTGCTGTAATGTAACCACTCTGGCCTTCTGACCGGCCGGCCACCGCAACTGAACTGCCACCGTCTTGATGGTCCACAACAGTTTATAGTGTTAGTTTTTTGAGAGAAAAAAATAATCACTTGGATGATAGCAGAAAATTGTGTGACAACTTCAGGCGCATTAGGTTTACAGGTGCATTGGCAAAAAAAGCCTGAAGAACTATTCTTCTCGTATTTCAATATTATTGGTCGTTTGGGTGACAACTCCTACGGGAGTTTAAGAAAATGTGGTGGGCTGTTAAGCCTTGATCATCAATTCTTAATTTTTGTTTGTTTTTGCTGAGGCTATTTCTTGTGCTATCAGACTGGGTGAGAAGTCTTTGTCACATATATATACTATTTGTGTCGTTGCGTGGTATCACATTGAAATATTATTGGTGTCTACTACCTATTTGTATCGATTTGAAATATTCTTGATCTTTATTATCTATTTGTATATATGTGTTTAGACTTTTTCAACCAAAACAACAATGTCTGTGAAACACTTAACATATAAATAACTTCTACAAATGTCAGCATAACCTTTCATGTTTTATATATGCCAACCAAAACAACATTGTCGGTGTAAAGTACAAATCTATCCAAGAAATCAAGAAAAACTTAAATATTATTTATGTGATAAGACACAGACTCAACACACAGACTCAACCAAGGTATAAAACCATCTCGCAAGTATACCTAGTGATTCGCATGTGTGATTTACCATAATACTGTTTGGAAACCTCAAACTGCGAATTATTGATAACGAATTTATGTTCCTGCAAACACTCTTCCTTCATTCAGAATAGTACTCAGACGAGTCCTCCCAATCATCACCGTAGTTTATTTTAGAACAGAGATATTATTACTTCTGCCTGTAAAGTAAGGGCCGAGATTGAGTTGAACCGTTGAATATTTATGATGTGCGTGGGTAAGCCTAGCTAGATAAATGAGTCCACGAGATAGCCTGATCTCCACGAGGTAGGAATCGAATCGAGTCGCCAACAAACAAAAGAGAAAAGGGGGGCAATCACTCTTGTCGTATGTTCGAGACGATCGATGCAGGTTGCAGCTCTGGAAGGGTCGAGCTAGCCAGCTAGCGTTGTCCTCTTCCTCATCCCGCATCTCAAGAACCAAGTATATAAGCAGTTACGGCCACGTAGGCGGGTAGGTGGCTAGCTAGCGATTGAATCCGTGGTTCTTCGCACGGCTTAGCTCCTCACAAAAGTATTAGCTATAGATTAATAAAAGATTAAATTTATGTCATAAACCATATAAACTGTAACAAACCATCATTATAACGACTAACTAAACATATATTTTAAAAAATTATGATGCGTCTATATTTAGATCTAAGAAATTTGGATTGAAAATAAAACAGCTAAGGAAATAGTGTCATGTTTAGCGCCCGACGCAGCGAAAAGCAAGTAAAAAACTGCATAGCATGAGAGAGAGTAAGAAAGATGATGTTTAGGGCCGACGCACTCAAGTTTTTCACCAAGTAAAAAGCTGCATAGGATGAGAGAAGCTGAGAAAAATAATCTGAATTAGACTCTCCGCAATCGACTGCTTTTCGGTTAAATGGCAGTCAATTTTATTGGATTGTCAGATCTATATTAAACGGCAGTCTCCTAACCAAGCCAACCAATTAGTTAGAGAATACATATTGGAGAGTATGCCTATTTTCAGTTAAGGAATTTTTATATTGGAAAATGAAATCATACATTCATTATATATCAAGTTCTCTACTTCATTGATCTAATTTATCACACATTCCATCACAAGCATCTATCAATTTAACTGGAATTCATACATATAACATACAATTCAAAGTATAATATATTACCAAATCAATTTGATCATAAGCATCTATCAATTTAACTATTCAATCACGAGCCCTAACCCTAATCAACCATACTTCATTCCATCACAAGCTGAGCAATCAATTCCGTAGATCACAGAGGATGGAGACTTGGGGCCGATCGGTTACCTTATTATGGCAGGGGCACCAGTTCGAGTGAGGGAGCGCTGGCTTGGGGGAGGAGACGACAACGTGTTAGGCATGGGGGAGGGGACGATTGCTGCCAGCTCGAGGTAGGGGGTGACGGCACTGGATCAGGGTAGGGGGTGGCAGCACCGGCTTGGAGGAGGAATGATGGCGTTCTAGGCACAGGGGAAGGGATGACGATGGCGTGCCCTGTTACATCAAAAACATATTGATATTTTTCATACTTTTCTTATTGTTTATTCTCTAATTTTTAAATATTATTGCATTAGCTGTTGATTATCGTTGTTATCCTGGAAAACTATTTTTTTTTACTATGTGTAGAAAACTTCAAACTTTTGTGAATAAAAAGAACTTTTGGGCTAATTACATGAAGGAAAGCCAGAGAAGGGAGCTCACAAGAGGAGCCCCACAGGCCAGGTGGTAGGCCCTGCCCCTGGCTTGGGGTGTCACCCCCTGCACCATCGTTTTTGTAACACCCTGAATTTTAAATATAGAAATAACTAACTTAATAAAGAGAGACAAAAAATTCAACTTTTAAACTGTAGCTCAGATAGACGATCGAGGATTGTAGTTATGTTCGTCTCGTCGAAATAGACTACCAATTTGTCCAAATCAGAGCACGGTTGAATTTTGGCAAGTACATCAATTATAGCCGTCTGATTTCATTTAGAATCTAATTCCAATGCAATTTTGGATTTCAGAGAGGAAATAAAAGGAAATAAAAATCCACTGCACCTTACCTTTATCTCTCTCCCTCTCGTTGCTTGGTCGACACACCCCAACCCTGAATCAAATCGTCGCCGCCGCCGATATGGATTTCTCCAGCTGCCTTGATCCAATCCATGTTATGCATGCATGTTGCGCTGCTCGTGATGCTAGGCTTTTACCGCTACATATTACTGGTATATGCATGTGTGTGGCTAAGGCATGGCAATGAGGTGCTACCGTCTTGACGCTAGGGTTTCCCAGGGGTAGAGGGAGATCAAGAGTGGAGGAAGGAGAAGAAGGAAGATAGAAAAAAAGGAGCAATTCATGGATTTCATCAACAATTCGACGTGCTCACTTCAAATTCATGTTCTTCACAACAAAGGTAGTCTCAGATTAGTAATTGATAGATGGATTGGAAGAAACCATGCTTGCTGTTTGATCTAGGGCTTGGATTTGATAATAGGGGGGTAATTCGAACTGTGATTTAATTGTGCAAAATCTAGAATTTACACAATTGAGAAATTAGTAGGATTTGTTCTAAGCTTTTCAATAGCACCGAGTTTGTTCAAATCAGAATTATGGTCCAAAAGTTATAGTCAAAGTTTTGCTACTGTTATGCAGTTTTTATAGGGTTGAGATGTTTTGAGCTTAATTAAGTGGTCTTAGTGATGTAATTAAAATTTCATCTCAATGGTAATATTGTTGGACATTTTCTGTAGATATCTATAGATTATTTGTTTCCTTAATTTGAATGTATATAATTAAAGACACATAAATGACATGAGGTATCAGAAAAGGGAAGGTACCCAAAATTTGTTCGAGAAACTCGACTTGGTGTCTTTTTTTTTAATGAGGACGTATTGTCTTGTTGAGAGGCATAGTTATAGTTATGATTTCTATCACCGTGGATGTTTTGAGTTAGTGCTAAGAGGGGCTTTCCACAGGTTCGGGAGGTTCCAGAGTCAAGGCTAGTTCATTGCTTGATCATCGAACTTGAGGCAAGTGCATGACGATCCATCTTGTTGTATGATTGCCCAATATTGATTGTTTTTGTGTTCTTAGTTGATGCTTTGTTCAATATTCCTACATTTCCGTGTTATGTTTATTTAAGCGAAGTGTAGTGAGAAGCTCTCCATGTTGAATAGTCCAATGAGAACCTTCACATGTGAACTAGTCTGTTGTGCTTGAGCTAGGTCGGTGACAATTGCTAGTGGTAGCTACTCCGTGATGCTCCTGAAAATCTTTGGTTCAGTATTCATTGACTTTGCAGGAATTTGGTGTTCGATTGGAGCTTACTGGTTAAATTGTGGTTATTATTTTTAAGGCTCTAAATTATCATTATATATTTAAATTATTTTTCTAGATTATTTAATAAACTATTAGATTGCCTATTTATCTCTTTATTTTATATACGTACAAAAGACACCACAAAAATCAGAAAATTGAGCATATTTGGGAATGTTCTGGAGAGTGGAAATTCATGCAAAAGGAGGCAGCCGGAAACCCTAGCATTCGACAGGACAGCAGGGCCAAGCGGCAAGTGGGGCCGCCCCCTCCTACTGCCTGGGCCCCCTAGGCCTTGGATATCACCGCCCTTTCGCGTGTAGAACAGTTTCGTTCCCGAAGGAGCCCCTATGGAGTTTGGCCTTCATATACATAAGTCTTCGCGATGGAACAGAGGACCGACGGTGGGACAGATTCAGAGGCACCCAAATTGGGAGCCCTCATTTTCCATCTTCATCACCACCATGAATTCCATCCATAGATTATCCCTCCCAGCAAGCCTTCGTAGCTAGTTCATCCTTATAAAGCATCTACGATCATTAAGACCTTCGAGATTGATATGTATTTTGGTATTCATCTTATGAATTCGATCTTTCATTCATTCTTGTTGATTGCATAATATGTGATAGTCCATCGAGGCTACGAGGTGTTTAGTAGTAGCTATACAGTAATTTCTCTATTTATTTGTGTTGGACATCCATCTTCGACACCATCAAGTACTTGTCATGATTGCCATCCATCTTCGTGCAATCAATTTATTATTTGTGATTGATTATGAATATTTGTCTAACGCCCCAAAAAGGATCAATAGTAGATGTTGTTTGTCTTGTCATCCTCCTTTGTTAGACACAATGACATTGGTGGAGAGGAGATGATGCTTGGTGACCAAGTGATAGAAGGTCTGCCATAAAGAGCTATACGATCCAATCTATTAGGAAATGTATGAAACTTAATACGTTATGTCATAACCGATGTGAGGTGACATTACACAAGCTTGGATTACTTGTAGGCATGCATAGTATCATCCCAATAAAAAGGTACTTTCATTAGTTAGACATTATTTCTATGCACTCTATATTTATGTAGAATCTCAATATATTTATGAGAATTGCTAGTAGCAAACCTATAAACCTCATGCCTAAATTTTATCCATTCGAACACCTCTCCTAGCCCTTTTAGTATTTATTTATTTTATTTTTATTTATTCAGAAAATATATTTTATTTCGTAAGTCAAGAAATTTCTCGTTTTAGTTATTTATTGCATTCTCGAGGTTCACGACTATTTGAGAAAGGTAGTTGTGCATCTCAAGATTCACTTCATTATTTTTAAATGGGATTTCAGATTTGGATCAAGTGAGATCAATCACCGCTTCCTTGTGGGTTCAATACTCTTTCCCATCAAAAATGCTACAACCGATCATGTGCACTTGTAGGCTATCAAGCATTTTCTGGCGCCGTTGCCGGGCAAACACAATTGGTTTCACTCCAAATTTGGCCTCATTAGTTTCTTGACTAGTAGTTTATTTGCTTTCTTCTTATTTAAAACAACAACAAAATTAGTTGGTACTTCTTTAAAGTTTTCTTAGCTTGCTATCTAGTTACTTTATTACTCTTTGCTTCTAAAAGAAAACACACAAAAATTAGTTACTACTTCTTTACAAATGGCTAAGCTAAAAATTTGTTACTACTTCTTTACACCTTTCTAAGACTCTAAACTTCCGAGTTGCCTCCCGAGAAGCATTTTAGTTAAATTCAATAGCTTAGCTTGTAACCTTTGAGGTGATTAACCTTTTTCATTGAACATTGGAGTTAATTCTCAAAGTCCCATAATCATCACCTCAATTTCCTCCTTTGTTTTCTTCTCTTTTCTTGAAAAATGCATCACAAATTTACGAGCAGGAAGATTGGATTTAATATTCCCTCTGTCATGTTGATCAAGGCACCTATAGTTCTTAAGAAATGCATTCCCAAAATAATAGGTGTGACACTATCTTCAATAACATCAAACACAATAAAATCAATTGGAATGAGGCATTCTTAAATATCAATAACAACATTCTCAAGCATACCAACCACTCTTTTAATAGAGAAATCTACTAATTGAAGTTTCATATTGCAAGGAATAAGCTTACCTAATTTTAATTTATCATAAAGAGACTTAGTCATCGTAGAGACACTAGCACCAAGATCACATAAAGTATCAATAAAATGACTATCAATCTTAATTTTAATAATAGACTCAAAATATCATCCAACTTGAGAGGTAACATTTCATTTCTAAGAATTTCTTCATTCCTAAGACCAAGTACTTTTATAGCTACTTTACTAATAAAGTCCTCATGTATAGGATCTTTAATAGTAAGATGAGAAGAACTAGCATGCATGATCTTCATTAATTCATCAATGTAGAAAGCACTAGCAATATCATAAGCATTTTTATCATTCATACAAAGAGATTCATCAATAGACATAGAAGAAGTATTTTTACTAGCATTGGAACCATCATGAGCAATAGTAGGAACATCATCAACCATATTAATATTATTAATGGTAATAATATGAGCATCATTATCATCCTCAATAAGGCGAACCATTTTAACACTTTCTTTAGGATTATGATTAGGCTTTCCCGAAATCATATCAATAAGTTGTTGACTATCCACTATTTTGGCTATGTAAGACTCTATGTTCTTAGTTCTTCCACCTAAGGCATTCACATCCATAGTAAGAGAACCAAACTTTTGAGTCAAGTCATTCAAACAATTGCTATGCTCTCCTATCTTTTCATTGAAAATTGTATTTTTCTCCTTTTGGTTGGCCAAAAATTGATTGGCACAAGTTCTAGTTCATGAGAAGAAGCATTATAAGAACCATAATTATTACCATCATTATTACTACCATCATTATCAGGATATGGCCTAAATTTTTGCCAGTCATAATTATTTCTGCAACCATTAGAATTAAATTTGGTTCTAGTAACAAAATTAGCATTCGCGGTAGTTTTGTTTTCCTCAAGAATAGTATTGATAGGAATATTTATATACTTTAGCAACATCACTAGGGGAAACAAGCATAGCAATAATTTTGTTCATGTTAGCATTTGTATCGTGTTCTTCTACAATCATGTTTAACTTTTTGGAAGATGTTGTAGGAGCATGCTCATTGTTCCATTGGACATGGTTCTTGAAAATCTCATTTAGAAAATCTTTAACTTGTGCCGTAGTCTTGTTCATGAAAGTACCACCAGCGGTGGAATCAAGAACACTTCTAGACATAAAATTTAATCCACTGTAAAAAGTATGCAAGACCAACCATTTAGCAACTCCATGATTAGAAAAATTCCTCAACAAATCTTTCCAATGTTTCCAAGCAGTAGGTAAAGGTTCATCATTACCTAGTTTAAAGTCTTAATAGCATTTCTCGTTTGCACAATTCTAGTAGGAGGATAATATTTACCAATGAAAGCATGTTTAGCTGATGTGTAGGAAGCAATTTTACCCGTTGATAAAGACGTAAGCCATTCTTTAGCCTTACTTCTAAGCAAAACTGGGAACAGAGTCAATTCAACGGAGTCAGAATTAACTCCCTTCATTGAAATAATTCAAAATTTGATAAGTATCATCCATAAGGGCACCACCAAATTGATTATTAGTAACCAAATTGAACAAAAAAGGTTTAGTATCAAACTCTTCAACATTAGTTCCGGCGGTAATAATAGGTGTTGTAATAAAGTCATCATTATGAACACTAGCAAAAGCACTCAATCTAGTATTTTTTATCACCCATTCTAACAAGATTAAAACTAAGCAAATAGCAACTAATTTTTTGTTGTTTTGAAATAAAACTAACTAAGCAACCAATTAAAAGGAACAAGTAAACTAAAGAGCAATACAAGGAAAGTTGTGGAGAAGAGGAGCTTGACTCCTGACTCCTCTTTACCTACAAGCATACGGGATCAATTGTAGTATAGCTTTAGATGATAAAGAGTGTCGAACCCACAGGGAAGCATCGAAAGGATCACTTGGTCAAATCTAAAATATCACTTAAAAGACAAGTAAAAGTGAAGGTTAAGATGTGCAACTACCTTTTTTAAATAGTCGTGTCCCTCTAGGAAGCAACGGATAATTAAAATATGCAATTACTTGAACTAAGAAACCAGAACTAGTTTTGGAATAAATAAAAAGCAGAAAAATAAGAAATGCTAAAAGTGCTAGGAAAGGTGTTCTAATGGCTTAAATAAGGTAAAAGGCACGTAGGTTCGCTAGTAGCAATTCTCAAGAAAGTAATATGGATTATGCAATATAAAAGCACCAACTAGAATTTGCATGAAATAAATGAAAGGTTAATATTACTAACAATATATAGCAATAAATTATATTTTTCCAACCACCAATTTGAGGCATACATTAAGACATGAGCACGAACAATATTAATAATTTAGCTAACAAAATAATCAAGAAAATCGCATGGTTGGTTGCTCTACCCCGTCCCTTGTTCTTACCAACAAATGCATCGCTAAGTGCCTTGTTTGGCCAACTCAAGATTCACAATGAGATAAAACCATTAAAACATATCATGCAATAGATTATCCCAAGCAGATAACTGATTATGCCAAAGATGGATGGAGATCATAATAACATATTGATGGCAGCGAAGATGGATGGCCATCATAATGATATTTAGACTAA
Source organism: Stipa capillata (assembly GCA_019208055.1). Taxonomy (NCBI): domain Eukaryota; kingdom Viridiplantae; phylum Streptophyta; class Magnoliopsida; order Poales; family Poaceae; genus Stipa; species Stipa capillata. The sequence continues at coordinate 141,092 of JAGXJF010001986.1, read as the reverse complement.
AAAGCTACTATACTATCCACCTCGTAGCCTCGATGGGACTACACATACATCATGCAAAACATCAAGAATGAGTACTAGATTGAATTCATAACTTGAGAACATACCAAGATACAAACCAACCAATAGGTTTTCATGTTGAAGATGAAGTACAAGGGAGCATAATCTATGGGTGATGATGGTGAAGATGGAAAACTACGGATGCTGGCAGCAGTCTTTATTCTCTATTTCTCGTCGACTTCTCTCCTCTCTGTTCACAATGTGAAACCTTCTGTATAAATAGAAAATCCTTTGCACGGGGTGTTCGGGGGATGAAAAGGATCTAGTCACGAAAAGGCAGCGGCGGCCGAGCCGTAGAGAGCCAATGTAGCTGGTTCCCAACTTGGCTCACAATGTCTTCCAAAAGTAGCTTATGAACTTGATGTCACAGTCGGAGACAATTGTCTTGGGCACCTCGTGAAGTCACACAATTTCTCTGAAAAACAAATTAGCAACATGTGAAGCTTCATCGGCCTTATTGCATGGAATAGAATGGGTCATTTTGGAGAATCTATCCACAATCACAAATATGGAATCCCTCCCTGTTTTTGTCCTAAGAAATCCTAAAACAAAATCCATGCTAATATCCTCCAAAGGAGCACTAGGAACGGGAAGTGGAGTATAAAGACTATGAGGATTGAGTTTGGACTTGGCTTTGTGCCATGTGATACATTATTGTATGAGTCTTTCCACATCTCACTGCATCTTGGGCCAATAGTAGTGGTTGTAGATCATTAAATCTTGTCTCTCCCAAATTTCCTATCAAGCTGCCGCTATGTTATTCTTGCAAAAGTAATAAACGCACGGAAGACTCGAGAATGCATATTTTTTAGCTCGAAAGAGAAAACCTTCATTAACATGATATTTTTCCTTGCCCCTTCTGTCGACAATTGGGACTCTCGTCCTAGAGATCGATCTTGCAAACTTCTAGCATTACAGAGAATCAAATATCCACAGTACTAAGATCACTCGGAATGAATAATAAAGGATAAAAGCTTCTATGTAGATTAATGAATGAATTCAGAATGTGTTGTTACATATGTTGTGTTTCTATGCCTATTGACTATTGCTTATTTACTACGATCACTAGCAATTGTTTGTCTCCTTGGTGCCAACTGCTATCTGACCGTCAGGACGTCTCCAGCTGCCGAGGTTTCTGGGATGACGCCACGTAGCGATGTCTTGATCTAAGCGTGATTGTCTTTCCCATGCGCGTACAACTTATGCATGAGGATAACCGCCCCTAAGATCTCTTGATTGTCTCCTGGGCCTAGTAATTGGACATAGGCTTGTTACTAAGGATAGTATAGCTTTGGGCCTCTTGGTCTGGTACAAATTGCATAGTTATTAGATTTTAATTTAATCCCTGAGAAATTGTGATCATTGACCTAGTCAATGATCGTGTCAGCTAACCCCCAAGCCTTAAGAGGACAAATAATTTTCCTTTCAGGCTTAAGTAAGACAGAATATCATCTAGGGGAGGTCTCCTTGGATGTGCATATCATGATGACCTCATTTAACGGAGTGGTTGTTCATGGGAAGTGGAACGCTGGTCATTCCTAACGGGTGCCTCGTTAAAACTTCATTTTGGAAAAACCCAGTGGGAAAAAACCAAAACAAAGGAGAAAAGTGTACATTGCTGTGTGATTCGTCCAAGTATTTGGTCTTTGAAACCAAACTATTGTAACATCCTCAATTTTTTGCGGGCTTGAAATTTTTTTTAAAGAGAGAGAAGGATGTGCAACTATGTATATATGTTAAAATAATTTATTTGGATTTTATCTCAAATTAAATCAAAGGCCTTGAATTAATTTGAGGGCAATAAGTGTTGTTTTTGAATTTTCAGTGGACCATCATTTAGAAATTTGCTCCAAACATATTTTTATTGAGTTCCTTATGTCCAAATTAATTTATTGGAATTTTTTTGGAATTTTTTTGAAAGCATTTGGTATTTTTAAAGCCCCAATTGATTTTCTACATTTAATTTTATTCGAAAATGAATTTTTATTCATTTTCTAAAGCTCCTGGGCCAAAAGGCCCATTTTTCCATCCGCCTAGGCCCAGCCCACCCGGCTGCCCCTCCTCAGCCCGCAGGCCCCCCTCCTTTCCCTCATGGGCCGGCCCACCCCATTTTCCCCTTCTCCCTTTTGGGCTGCCCCTTGCCTCCCTCTTGGTCCGCCTGAGGCCAAGCCAAGCCAAGCCAGGCCATGGCTGCTCCTGTGCAGCCAGCACATGCACGAGCGCACCACGTGCGATGACACGGCCGCCGCCGGCTGTTCGCTCCGTTTTCTTCCGTTTTTTATTCCAATTAAATCCCAGATTTCCCTCCCTATTTACCTCTTGCCTAATTAGTGTCTAATGCCTTTTCCTCTCCCTAGTCTCCCCTATAAATAGCTCATCTCCCCTGTGATTTAACCCTTTGCTTCCACACTAAAAATTTCTCCTCCACATCTTCTTCTCCAACTCTGGCGACAATTCCGGCGAGGAATTTCGGCCACACTGACGCATCCCTATACCGAGGCTTTGCCGTTGGAGCTTCCCCACGCCACGCGCACCTCCTACCGCAGCAAATCGTGAGCTTCGTCCACAACATCAACCGTACCATGAGTTCTTCTCCAACTCCGGCGATCCCCTTCTCTCCTTGTTTTCTCCAACCACGGTGAGTCTCTCTCCAATCCCCCTCCGAGGTAGACTCCTACCAACCCATGGATTATTTTCCCTCCACCAATTTCATCTATTAATCCTCTCCAATATCCAACCATTAATCTTGAATCATCCATTCTTGCTCTCTGTACTGTAGCGTGAACAGTAGATCATAGTACTGTAGCACATGTACAGTAACTTTGCTTATACCCTTCCGCCCAAATTTTTGGCTCCATCTAATCTAGGTCCGATCCTTGATCTCAGTAGTAAAATGGAACCGTTAGAACCCCACAAATCCAATGGTACGATCGGATTTTTAATCCGACCGCTAGATTTTGAATTATATTTAAATTTAGAGGAAATTTAACCTAATTTCATGATAACTCTGTACTGGATGATTATTTTGAAGTGATTCTTTTTCTCTAGATTACTAGTATGCTAAGGAGTATTTCCGTAAGTTTTCATAATTTTTGGATTAGTGTAGAATTTCCTAGAATTAAAATAAGCTTTATTTTAATTATTAAAAATAGAAATGCTCTCTGTTATTTATATGCAATTTTTTCCTAGGATCAGAGAACCCTAGAACTCATTTATCATGTAAACCAAAATATTTTTTATACAATGGTTAGGGCTATAAAAATCAGGATGTGCTCTAGGTTGATTTAAAATTGATATTTAAAAATGCTGAATTGGCAATAGTGTCTTTATAAATCTGTTTTAGCCTTTAAAAATTCATGTCCAGTACCCAATAAATCATGTTATGTTATATGAATGATTTCAAGTCATGGGAACCCATTTAGCATGATTTAATAATGTTTTACCATGTTTTAGTGAAGATTTCATGCTTAGAAAAATAGTTTTAAGTACTTAAATTATATTTTCAGAGCACTTTTAAATATGAAATGTCTCTGGAATTGGTATTACATCATGAGAATCCAATTGTATGATTTATTGATGTTAATTACTAATTTCTAGATAATTGTTACACGAGAAATGCTAGTAATTGCCTTAATTAAATAATGTTCAGATTAAAAATTATTATTAAATCACTTTGGTACTGTTCCAGTACTGTTATCATATTCCAAGATGTTCCATGTTTAATTAATTCATGTTAATGGTAGAGAGTAGCTTTTAGCTTAATTTCTAGTCTGTAAAATAATAGAAAAGCATGTGTAATTATGATTAGGTGTTTTTAATTTATTCTTTGCTGTTATTAACCATTATAAATATTTGAGATTTACCTAAATATTTATTTGTGGTTAATTTTGAATTGTTTTGTCTTTTTATCATGATTACTAGCATGTTAAGGTGTATGTTGTGTATATATCTATTAAAATATCCGGTAAGGGATATATCTATGTTATTCTCTATATATATATATATATATATATATATATATATATATATGGTTATGGCCAATCCTAGTAGGCCCATTCCTTCTTCGCGATGGTGCGAGCCATCGTTCCATTTCACCTCATCTCACCTTCGTCGTGCTTCTCTCTCGTGTTGCTTTTCGGAATGTTTCTTTAGAGTTGGTTATTTATTTGCTTTGCTCGTTGCGTTGCGACAATAGGGAGTGAAGAGACCGACCCGGTGACCGAAGCAGCTGAAGAAGGAGAGTACTACCACGAAGGCATGCCCCTTTTTCTTGATCATATTTGATCCTATATTTTTGAAAGCCATTAATATTTTGTCTTGTACAACCATGCATGCTGATTTTAATCCAGTAGCTAGTGTGTTGATTGACACACATTTTACCCTGTCCGCTTGTCGCCCTTTTTACTTCATACCCTGAGTAGTATAATAGGTTTTATTCTGAATAGAGTAGAGAATGCTTAGCCATGCTTAATTCATCTTTAGGGTGTTTTGTTTTGCCTATACGGAGGAATGAATATCGGATCGACGATCCTTGTTGAAACTTGTTAAGCTCGCTGAGCTAGGGTTGGATGCCCGATGTTTTCCCTCTCTCTATCCTTTCTATTCTACTCTGAGTGAAACTTACCATCTAATATGGTGCAGGCGACAGCTGGATCACGTGATGAAGGAGTATATGGTTCTCCTACCCGCAGAAGGCCGGTTGAAAGGAACCATTGGTCATCCGTACCGCTTAAGACCGAAGTCTTGAAGTTGGAGAAGTGTGTCAACAGTGCAATCACATGCTATATGGGCAATGGCTTGATCAAGTAGGTTAGTCAGCCTTTGGTGCCGATGTTGCCGTACCGCAGAAGGGGTGGACATAGCTATGAGGACCCTCGGCACAGATAGGGGGACCGAAATACAGGGACATACTCTCGACTTCGAGCCAGACCCGGTGGGCATGTCACACCTTAGGAGGATCTAGCTAAAAGACCTCGTCACAATCTCCCTGTTGCAATACTGACAACGGCCAGTGGCAACAAGGCGAGATTGTGTCATGTGGGTAAGGTGTACAAACTCTGCAGAGTAATAAACTAATCGATTAGCCGTGTCCACGGTTATGGACAGCACATGACTCATTCTTGATGAAAAGGACCTGTCCCTCCCACCTTGCTACTTTCCTCTACCCCTTTGCTGATGAAACTTATGGTCGAGCTAAGGCGGGAGTTCCTTGCTCGAATGTGTTAGTCAAGGACCACACGCTGGAAAATACCCCTGCTAATAAAACTATTTTATATCAAAATGTTGTCTTCAAACCTACTACAGTAGTTCAAATTAAAAGTTGTTTTATGCAACTAAGCCCTAAAGCCTTCCTCTGAAGCCTTGCATATAGTATGGTAGGACCATCTGCTGCCAGGTGGCTTGCTGAGTACGTGAAGTACTCACCGTGCATGTGTTTCGTGGTGGTGTGCAGAGGATTATGCTGAAGAAGGAACCGATGAAGACTTCTTCTATGATGAGCCCGAAGAATGAGGTCGTGTAGCCTACGTCAAGTGCCTGTGGCAGAGTTGGAGTCGCTTCACTTTTATTTCCGTTGTTTCCTTTGATGTAATAAATGGCGTTAAGACATGAAATCTTGTAAGCCGTGTGGCATAATGTACTCAAGTACAATGTTTTTATCTTGAATGCATGTGATGCTATTCATTTCGCATGTGTACCGTCAGCGTGATCCTGGACTGACAAGGATGTATAAGGGGGGTCTATTAGTTGAAACTAGACTCTCACAACTATGCGTTATTGTTGTGCTTCGATTGATGTCAGTATAGCTCTGGGAGAGTAACGCACTAGTAATAACGACTTAGTGTGAAAATATCCCAAAATAGTGACTGGTGTAGATGACGTAATTTGCCAAGCACGCATGGGTTAAACATCGAGCTCCACAATGCAGTGATTAGTCACGTCACCGAAAGGTGGATTTTAAATGCAACGTGGGAGATGAGGGATTAGTGGGATCTAACTGCCTGTGGCTTTATCTGCCCCGAGGCACACGACGTCCCACCCCCATTCATTATAAAAACCAACAGAGAAAGAGCTTTTCACCCCCATCTCCACATCATTTGCTACTCTTTTCGAGCACTTCTTCCTCCGTCTCATCAGCTTCCTCCCCAACAACTATGTCGAGCGACGGGTCATCCTCCTCCAACGAGTAGATGAACAATGCTGCCCTTTGGGCAGTGATAGCAAGGGAGAAGCATGAGATGGAGGAAGTCACCAATAGAAGGCGAGGAGGAGGTCAACCAGATAAGCTTGGTGGAGCGCCTTGAAGATGAAGTCTTCAACCTAAAGTGGCATATGCGTAGTAAATCAATCGTGCACAAAGAGTTCTTGGTTTCTAATTTCGTGTTTGACCTCTGACTATTTTCTCACTCCTCGGTCTTGATGCGTTGATCAGTTTTGACTGAGCGGCGGAACGTGGCCCAGCAAGACTCCTCACGTTTTCATGACAAGGAGTGGGTGACATGGATCTTGGAGTTCTTGGAGGAATCCTTATGCTTGGGGGTCCAAGAATAGGAACTTCACACGAGACTTCGGCACGAGGATCTTGGGTAGGTCCTCCAACCTCTTCTTTGAAAATCACCTTACCATTAGGGAAAACTTATTGATTCGGTGTAATGTTTTTTGTAGGGATGACTTTGATTGATCGAAGTTCACCATCATCTTCTGCCCGGACGCCTATCACCAAGATAAGAGGCATTTCCAAGTCAAGGAGATCCTGCATGAGGCTATGTTGGAGAACCTGTGTCTCGCCAATAGCGCCACAGAGAGGGTGTTTTTGACAACCCAAGAGCTGGCTAAGATGGCACCTGCAGCCCTCCTTGTCTTTGAGGACTGCTATGTCAACTGCCATCCACGGTGGTGTGCAACATGGTCGAGTTCATGGAGGTGTTCAAGCACCTCTATTTTTCATGACTAAGCCCCCTCCACGAGATCAAAGGTCTAGTCACGGACTATCGTGAACTCATGAGGATGATGGAGGCTAAATAGAAGCTTATCATGTACTTCAAGAACCTTACCCACTGGGCCACTTAGGACCTCCTCACGTCGTAGTTATCTTACTTTCATGTATTACCTTCCTTTTTGTGTAAAAAGGAAAATATTATAAGAAAACAAATTGTTTCCGCCATTTCCATAATTGCACCCCATAATCTGATCTGATGTGACAATTAAGTTAGCCTAATTTAACCATGATTTTTGGCAGTTCTAATTTTTTCCATCACCAATGGGTGAAATAACCACACAATAAGCCCCCTTCCCAAGACGTGGGTAGTGGGGGGTTGTTTGACAACGTCCTTAAATAGAGATAGCAGCAAACTCCACCATGCCACTTCTCTCATTCCCCCTTCCACATTTCTTCTCTGAAAGCATGGATATGCAAAAGGCAGAGGAGGTGGTCGACTAGTTGTATACTCATCTAGGCGAGACCATCGATAGAGCGATGAACTAGACAAGGAAGGGGATCACTGGTAAGGCTAAGTTATCCTTAACATGTTTGATGATTCATCTTTGAATCCTGCCGCTTGAGCTCTTCTAACTCATCTTTCCCCTGGCCTGTACTAGACAAATACAAAGAGATTGATGGCATCAAGGCAACTTGTTTGGAGTTGTCTCGGGAGATAAAAGATCTCAAACTTGAGTGCTCAGAATTAGCACACAAGGCCAATCGAGTGGAGAAGGAGGTCTCAGGCTTCAAGTCGAAGCTTAGGGAGTTCAAAAAATGCCAGAGATAGCTTGAAGGGGGCCCTTGACCTCCTTTGTCCAAAAGGTAGAGAGGCCTTAGAATGCCTTAGGCTCCTGGCTCTGGACGAGCTCCCCGCATAGCAGACCAAACAGGTCCTTCCCGAGGACATGATCGGTCGAGAAGGTATCAAATTTGTCTTCTACTGCTAGTACCATGATAGTGACTCCTTGCACAGCCGTGTGATCAGAATCCTCAATGAAGAGACCATCATGACTGGAGGGAGTGGTTACAATATCATCTGCCAGCTGCTCGACCGTGCCATATTTTCTATGGCATCGCTGCTCGAAGATTAGGATCATTCGAGTGGCACTTGTCACATGGAGATGTGTTCACTGAAGAGACCCTCATCATGAGTGAGGACGACTTCAAGGAATGTGTCCCAAGTGTAGACTTCCAACAACCTCAAGTGGATGTCTCATGCTTGAAGGATGAGGTCGTAATGTTGTTAGGCCAAGTCCATCCATTTAAGTCTGTAGTAGTCACAATTCTTAGGGAAGATCTGAGGGAAAGGTAGCCAAGAGGCTCATCTCAAAGACTTCTAAGTCCAGTATATTTCTCGTTCTAAGCAACTTGTGCAAATTACTTAACATATGTAACCATCAGACTTGTTTGGATGGAAAACTTTTGGCTTTATCATTATTTAAAGGAAATTTCTCTTTAAATGGGACTTTGGGGATTAACCCCCAAGTATTTTATTTCTCTTAATTTTCTAAGGATAGAAAATAATGGAATTTAGAGAGATTATTGGGAAAAAGTGACCCTTGACATAATTGACCCGGCCCACAATCGCTGGCACGCCCTGCGGGCTTACAGCTCAAGGACAAGTAGTCAAGTCACGAGAAAAGATGGGTTTTCAATGCAGTAAGTGGGTGCGTGGATACATGTAACCATATTTCTTCACCATCCCTGTTGCAGATTCACTTTCCCCTTCTCTCCATCTTCTTCCTACTCGAGCGCTCCCGCTACAAAGAAAAGAAATATTTCCACTTCCACGAAACCATAGATCTGATCTCATGGCGCCTTGGAGCAAGTCGTCATTGTTGGATGACAACCTGAGAGTGCTCGTGGAGGAGGGAGTCCTTCCTCCTTTCAATGAGCTAGAGCGATTAGCCTGCGCCGGAGAGGGGGCATTCCAACCGCCACCAGGGCATATGGTATTGTTCGTATCCCACTCTCACATTGGCCTTCACCTTCCGATGAACCATTCTTTGATCTTCGTTCTAAAGCACTGTCGACTTGAATTCTTCCACCTTGTCCCCAATGCCATCATGATCATTGGCATCTTTATCCACTTGTTCGAAGCGTCCCTCAATCTCCCCCTTGTCTTAGATTATTTAGGTATTGCATCCAAATAATTAGCATCAATAGGAGTGTTGGAGACATTGGGGCTTTTAACCTCAAGATCTAGAATAAGAAATCATTTCCTCCCTGGAGTCTTAAGGAAAAACTTATGAATAGGAGCAACGAGAGGTTGGCAGCGAACTAACATACTCTAGTTGTTCTGCTTCGGAGTGGTCCATGGATGGAAGAACTTGCTTAATGTGAGAAACATGTTCATCCAAGGTCTTACTATAAATGAGGATATCATCAAAATAGACCACAACAAATTTATAAATGGAAGGTCACAAGACATGATTCATTAAGTGCATAAATGTACTAGGAGCATTGGACAGACCAAATGGCACAACAAAAAGCCATTCTACAAGCCAAATTTCATTTCAAAAGTGGTTTTTATTCATCTCCATCACTCATACTTATTTGGTGGTATCCACTTTTCAAATCAATTTCAGAAAATATTGCAGCACCACTAAGTTCATCAAGCATGTCATCCAACCTAGGAATAGGGTGGCAATATATAACGGAGATATTATTGATGGAACAACAATAAACACATATACGTCAAGTGTCATCCTTTTTAGGGACAAGAATGACGGGAACAGCACAAGGGCTCAAGCTTTCACGAACATACCCCTTGTCAAGTAGCTCTTATACTTGATGTCGTATTTCCTTGGTCTCTTCAGGATTGGCATGGTAAGGAGAACGATTGAGAAGTGGAGCTCCCATTATGAGATCAATCTAGTGCTCAATTTCATGAATTGGAGGTAGCCCTGCCAGGATCTCGTCGGGAAAGACATCAATGAACTCTTGCAAAACACAAGATGTAGTTCAAGAGAGTGGAGGTGAGTTGTTAGTCAAAACATCAACATCCTTGCATACAAGTACAAAGTGTAGGGCTTGTGGGTCACTCTCAACTTCCCTCAACTTGGATTTGGTGGCTAACATCACTAAGCTTCTATCATCACTCTTTACTTTTTCACTCTTTTTGGGTTTTTGGCTCTCGATCACCAATTTGGGGAGTCGCTTGAGTTAGTTTTCTCTCTTCTCTGTTCTCACTCTCCTCTTGGGCTTTGAGCATTGTCAGCAATGATTTGACTTGGGGTCATGGTCATAGTACATACTCCAATTTGTTCCATTTGAAGCTATAGTAGTTGGTTCGACCATCATGGTGGACTCCGCGGTCATATTGCCATAGTCATCCCAATAGGAGCTGACACACCACATGGACACCACATCATACTCCACCATGTCTTGATATACACCAATCTTGAATGAGACTTGAGCAGTGTGTTGGATCTTGATAGTGCCACAATCATTGTCACACCCTGATTTTTGATTTTCTTACAAATTGTGTCTTAGGCATGTTGGAACTGTGTTTAGCTCCAATACCTTCTAGCATCATATTTGTGGCATAGATATTCCCTTCCATTTATTTGGAGTTTATTGAATCTTGCCGAAACAATGTCATTGCATATGACCAAAAATGAAAATCGGGACATGTATGTGAGTATGATCTCCATATAAAATGACTTCAAACTTTCCATCTTAATAGTTTCTCGTGAACCCTCACTACTGCGAAAACAGTTATAGCCGCCACATTATCTGTGACGAGCATAAAAAAAACACGTCACTGGTAATCCAAAAATTTACCAGTGACGGGCAGATACTAAGGCTCGTCACTGGTAACGTAGCAACTACCAGTGGCGGGTGCACAGATGCGCTCGTCACTGAAACGTTATGTTCCAGTGACGTGCGTACCGGAGTGCCCGTCACCGATACGCTTTCCCGCCAAACTTGCTACGGCCGCCTCCGGTCCGGGATACCAGTGGCGGGCGCACTGTCCGGTCGTCACTGGTACGTGCTTTAGCAGTGGCGGGCGGTTATATGTGCCCGTCACTGGTAACCTGGCCTATAAAAAGCATCAGCGAGCTCGCTGCTGGCCAATCCTAGCTCCACTGGCCAACAGCGAGCTCGCCGGTCGCCTGCACGTCCGCCGCCGCCATACGCGCCCCTGGTAGTAATTCTGCCCTCCAAAAGGTTCCCCCACCTCCCCTCTGTAGCCCTCTCTCTCCCCCTCCTAAATCTAGCAAGTAGAGCTAGCTAGATCATGAGCTCTCTCCCCCAAACCTCTCCCCTCTCATGCATAGCTTGAACTTCCCCCTCAAACCTCTCCCCTCCATAGCTTTCTCCATCTCCCTAGTTTTCACCAAGATCAACCAACAGATTGTAATGCATGAACCAAGATTTCAGCTAGTTTCTTATGAACCGAGATGAATTCTGTACATTGCTTCATATATGTGTAATTCTGTTGCTTTTGTATACATATATATAGAACTATTTCTGTTAAACTATCACTACTGCCTCCATCGATCGTATGAAATGAAAAATGAAATGTGTATAATGCTACGACATCGATCGTATGAGATGAATATTTGTGGAAGGGTCTGTGATCGGCCATCGAGCGATCGTTTTGACAAATTTGTTTATGCATTGCTTGTGTGGTACCGGCCATCGAGCCGAGGCAACGTTTGTTGCTCTTTGTCAACACTTGAGCTATCAACGTTTTGTCAAAATGTTGCTTCGTCAACGTTTTGTCAACGTTCAACATAATCAATTTTAGTTATTTTAGCAAAGGTCATGCCGAAATTTTCTATGGCTCGGTACTAAATAATTTTTGTATATCTTAATTAGGGATCGGATGACCGATGGATCGAAGTTGGATGTATGATGGTGATCGGAACAGCAGAAGTTTCCATACATCTTTGAATGAGTTCTTTGATTTCGCCGAGCGAGATATGGTGCGAAAGGGTGCCACGAAGATATGTTGTCCGTGTCGTGATTGCAAAAACTTGAAAATGTACGAAAGGAAATCTGGCTTTTTGCACATGCACCTGGTGCGATGGGGATTCATGGCAGGTTATACACGGTGGAGAAGTCATGGTGAGGAGGACGAGGTTGTTGCCGATGAAGGGTTAGACGAAGAAGCAGGACATGGAGAGCCGGAAGTAGAACGGATGGATTACGAAGATGCCGAAGGACAGGAAGAGGCCGAAACGGATATGCGAAGCACAGGGGACAATTTGGCCGGAATGGTCCAGGACCCTCATGTGCAAGAGCAGGTTGTGAAAGAGAGGAATAACGATAGTGCGGCTCGTAGAGAGGTTGCCAAGTTGGAGACACTGGTGAAAGACTCGGAAACTCCCTTGTATCCCGGTTGTAATCCCGAGTACACCCGCCTCTCAGTCACGCTCGAACTTCTAAGACTCAAGGCACTCTACAACAGCACAGACACAAGCCTCGATGAGACATTGGAGTATCTTGCAAAAGTTCTGCCGGAGGGGAACGTGTTGCCTCGTGGTTGCGATGAGGCCAAGAAGGTCGTGTGCCCTCTTGAATTGGAGGTGACGAGATACCACGCGTGTCCGAATGACTGCATCATTTATCGGAACCAGTACGCGGAGCTAACCAAGTGTGCAGAGTGCAACGCATCCCGATTCAAGCGAGGAAAGAACTACCAAGCAGATGGTGAGGACGGAGTGAAGAGCAGTGGTCCTGCAAAGGTTGTATGGTACCTTCCACTCATTCCCCGTTTGAAGCGTCTATTCGCAAACAAGAAGGAGGCAAAGCTCATGCGTTGGCACGACGAGAGGCCGCGAAAAGATGACGGCATACTGAGACACCCCGCAGATGGTTGCCAATGGAAAGCAATCGACGACCAATACCCAAATTCGGAGGAGAGCCGAGGAATATCAGAATTGGTATGAGTACGGACGGACTCAATCCTTTCAAAAAAATGAGCAGCAGGCACAGCACTTGGCCCGTGGTTGTATGGATGTACAACCTCCCTCCGTGGCTCTGCATGAAGCGGAAGTATCTACACCTGTCTATGCTAATTCAAGGGCCACAGCAACCAGGGAACGATCTGAACGTGTATCACCAACTGCTGAAGGAGGAGCTAGATACACTATGGGCCGAACCAGGGGTCCGGGTGTGGGACGCTTACGAAGGAGACTATTTCAATATGAGAGCTACGATGATCACAACGGTGCAAGACTATCTCGCTTACGGATATCAATCCGGCCAGGTTTGCCATGGATACCAAGGATGTGTGAAGTGTATGGAAGATACAACAAGTTGTCACCTACCGAGCTCTCATAAAATCGTGTACATGGGACACCGAAGTTGGCTTCAACGGGATGACCCGTGAAGACAAGAAAAAGAAAAGTTTGACAATACGGTTGAGACCCGAGGACCGCCACGTAAGAGGAGTGGGGAAGAAATCTATGAGATGTTGAACTCTTGGGGCCAGTGCCCTAAGGCGGGAAAGAAGCAGAAGAAGGTAAAGCCGCTAGGAGGCGTTTGGAAAATGAAATCTGTATTTTGGGACTTACCTTACTGGCCTTTTCTCGAGACGCGTCACTGCATAGATATCATGCATATTGAGAAAAATGTCTGTGAGAGTGTGCTTGGTCTCTTGCTCCACATGGCAGACAAGATAAAAGATGGGCCGAAGGCAAGAGCTGACTACGAGGAACTGGGGATAAGACGAGAGCTGTGGGCCAACGAGGAGAAGACCAAGTTGGGCAGGAATGTTACAAAAATCAAGACAGATTGTCCTGCCGCTTGTTACACTCTAAGTATAGAGGAGCTCGATGAAATTTTCAAGTGCCTCGAAGGTGTCAGAGTTACTTCTGGTTACTCGGCAAACATACGGAGATATCTAGACATGCGGAACCACAAACTAATCGGTATGAAGTCTCATGACTGTCACGTCATGATCACGCAGATACTTTCGGTTGCAATTAGAGGGCTAATGGAGCCATGGATCCACAAGACACTGCTTGACCTCTGTAACTTTTTTGACATTATCTCTCAGAAGTCCATCAGTAAGAAGTGTTGCCGGAGACTGCAGGCGGAGATCATTGTCATACTATGCGAGCTTGAGATGTACTTTCCGCCCGCATTCTTCGACGTCATGGTTCATCTCATGATCCATATCGTCCCGGAGATCATCGACCTAGGTCCGGTATTCCTACACAACATGTACCCGTTGGAAAGGTTTAATGGGGTCGTCAAGCGATACGTTCGTAACAGGTCTCATCCGGATGGGAGCATCGTCCAGGGCTTTCTCACAGAGGAGAGCATTGAGTTTTGCATGGATTATATGAAAGTCGACAAACCTATAGGCATGCCTGTTAATCGGCACATTGGCAGGCTCGATGGCGTAGGTCACTGACGCGGAAAGAAGGATTTACATGTGCACAGTGATGTACCGAACCGATCAGACGACTACGTCAGAGCGCACACAGTAGTGTTACAGCACCTGTCAGTGGTCCGGCCTTATGTTATTCAGCACATGGCAATGTTAAAAACAAAGCACGGCAGAAGAAAGACCGAAGCGGCTCTCATGAAAGAGCATAACGCTACGTTCGCGAGGTGGCTAAAAAACTACTTTGACGAACATAGCTTCTCAAAAGATGATGACGTAGCACGGACGGTGTTCCACGTGGCACAGGGACCCCTAATGAATGTCGGGACATACCAAGCATACGATATCAACGGATACACATTCTATACAGAGGCACAAGACCAGAAAAGTGTGTACTAGAACTCTGGGGTGATGATGGAGGCCCTAACTGGTAAGAAAAAGGACAGATACTACGGTAGGCTCGAAGAGATTTGGGAACTTGACTACACCGTGTCCAAGATCCCCATGTTCCGGGTAAGATGGGCGAAGAATGTCGAAACCGAAGACTATTTCACTACCATGGAGGGTGTCACCACACCCATCACTCTCTCATTTTCACACAATAGAAACCTAACTCAAGGAGACCGAAGATACAAACAACAAGGCAACACATCAAATTTGTACACATCACTACTATTATTGAAAGATATATGGTCCAGGGATGCATGCATGTATCCTAGCTAAGGCTAACTAAGCTATACATACACACCAACATTCAACCCATGAAAATGAAATACTAATCCAACAATGCCGATTAAGCCTGTAAGCTTTTCGTGGAACCCTAACTGACTTACCAGTGACGAGCGACAAAGAAGGCACGTCACTGATAAATTTTATACCAGTGACGAGCTCTTATTTCTCTCGTCACTGCTAAATTTTACCAGTGACGAGCCGCAGAGTACGCACGTCACTGATAATGATCCCATATATACCACCCGCGTGGGACTTGGGGAAAAATTCCCCAAATCCCGCGCGCCCTAGTTCCTCAAATCTCCCCGCCGCCGCTGCTCGCCTCCCCGCCGGACGCCTCCCGCGCCTCCCTTCCTCGCTGGACGCCTCCCGCGCCTCCCCTCCCCGCCGGACGCCTCCCGCGCCTCCCACTCGTTGCCGGACGCCTCCCGCGCCTCCCCTCCCCGCCGGACCCCTCCCCTCGCCGGCATTCCCTCCTCGCTTCCCCTCCTCGCCGGCATTCCCTCCTCCCCGTCGGACCCCTCCCTCACCAGTGCACCGAGGAGCCCGGTAAGCCTACAAAACTCGCTGCAGTACGTATAAAATGCTTATTCAAAAAGTCTACAATGCTCCTTTTGAGTAAATATGGAGGAGATCTATTGCTGACATATATATCTAAACAGAAATTGTACTAGAAGCATAGAGCCAGTACAACATCACACTTTAGACTAGCAGAGACCTTCCTTTCTGTGACAATTGTGTTGTCAAATTAGCAAATTTTTGTGCTGAAGGTTAGAGCTAGTTTTGTTAACATTAACACATAGTAGTTCAACGGTGTCCATTGCATTAACAAACACTCGATAGTGTTACTTCTGTTCCATCTGATATGTGATATATCGTTTTTGGGTAACCTCATATAAAAAAAGGCTTACATGAAAATGCATGCCAGTAACTCCTCATGTGGCTATAACAAAATTCAACATAGGAGTGCCATCTGTGCCATCTCCAATAGAGGACAACAACAACTCACAGCTCAACAAGCCTGCTCTTACTGTGAAATGTATTCCGCTATTAATGTGGCATGAGATATATTTTTGTGCGTGGATGAATGTGAGTTGTGAAATGTTTTTGAGACCTGCTTCTGGTACCGGCCGTCGAGCCGAGGCAACATTCGTTGCTCAGTTTATTTTTTCAGGGAAACAGAGTTGTCAACGTTATGTCAAAATGTTGCTTCGTCAATGTTTTGTCAACGTTCGACACTCAATTTTAATTAATTTTAGTCAAGGTCATGCCGAAATTTTCAATTTTCATTATATGTATGGTATATTCGTGTTATTGTTGTTCTTTCTCATGCTTTTTTATATGCTTTTTTAGCCTTTTTAGTTTTGCCAGATTTTTTTTGTTTAACAAGTTTCCATTTAGTTTGAAAATGGCCGCAAGTACCCCCTCTTCGTCGAGGACACCAACAGATGCCCCGCCATCGTCCTGAGATATCGAGGGGCGTGCGGAAGCTCCCCGGGATCTGGCCCTCGAACAAATCTCTCAGGGGGCTGCTACCGTCGACGAACCTGCTGCGGAGGATCGCAACGAGTACGAATCGTACGACGATGAGTCGGATGAACAGTCTGGACGTGCAAAAGAGTCCGTCGGTGCTGAAGATGTGACCGATCGTGACGAAGGGACCGGCCTTGAATACGAGACCGGTTTTGAAGAAGAACAGGCGGACGGGGCTCCACCAGCTAAGCGAAAAAGGCGGCTCGCACCTAGGAGACCAAACAAGTTGAGTACCGACACATTCGTAATCACTCGAGTCGACGATTTGGGTAAACCTGCCAGTCCAATAAAAGCTGCACAGGGGTACTCAAACGCCGTAGGCTGCATCCTGCGTGAAACCGTGAAGATCACAACCCCCGATATAAGGACGAGAGAAACTGAGCATCTTCGAACTCTCCTCTTGGACAGGCTATTCAGCAGGTATTCCGTCCCGGAGGCCGACAAAAATAGAGTCGCAACGAAAGCCCTGAGCATGATGTCCAAATCCTTAAATACCTGGCGATACCGTGCCAATAAAATGAAGGATAAAGATTTTGAGACCGTGATAAAGCCGCTATGGCCTACGATAGATGAGGCGGACTAGACCGAGTTCATTCAAACTCGCTCGGGCGATGAATTCAAGAAGTTGAGTGAGTGGGGGAAGGACATGCGGGGGAAGATCGTGGGTGACCACAGACTCGGCAGCTGTGGTTACCAAGGGAAGAAGCCAAAATGGGACAAGGAGGATGCAAAGTTGATTGCGGCCGGGAAAGAACCCCCTTTCTCCGACATCCAGCCAGGGCGCGGAAAGGATTTTGTGAGGGCCCGCGCAAAATTTGACCCAGCGACGGGGGAACCAATCTTCACACACGAGAAAATGAAGGAGGTGCACGAAGAACTGGTAACATCTGAACCCATTTTACTTTATTTCTCCTACGTAGATTAATTTCTAAAAAGGTATGTTTCTAAACGGTTCATGTTATTTGCAGAAAAAGTTGAGCCAGCAACCTGAGAGCTCTCAGGGCTCTGTCGATACCGATAGGTGGCAAGACCCTATCAACAAGGCTCTCGGGAAGCCGGAGACTCGTGGCCGCGTGATGGGCGTCGGGTATAGGGCTCGATGGGCTGATTACTGTCCCCAAACCCGCGAGGTTGCCCGCGAGAGGAGGAAAGCGAAGCAAGATAAAGAATTCGATGCGCGAGTGGAGGTGGCGGTGAAACGTATATTAGGGCCTATATATGAGCAACTACAACGTCCACCCATGCATCCTTCTACGCAACCGCCGCCCTATAATCTGGATACGCAGCCGCCGCCCGTCACTGCTGCAAGGAGTAGTAGCCCCTCTGTCTCGGGCATTGGCCCCGGGTCGCCAAATTCAATCGACGGCCTAACAGTAAGCGTCATCGGCTCAACAAATCGTAACGGTGTCGTCTAGATTTTGTTGTTTGGACTCTAACACCGACGACGCATCCACCTGTATATATGTTTTGCAGGTAATAACTCCGTGCCATCTCCAGACCCAAGTGCTCGGCTCTATGGTGACGGTCGCATACCGTCAAGTCCACCCAATAACGCCGGAGAACAAGATGTACTGTGTGGATTTACCACCTAACTTGGCGAGGGTGGAGTTGACTAAGGTGGTCGGCGACTTTGAAGACTTGGTTTTGAATGACCCCCCTGAAGAGGGATACGAAAAACTAGGAGCCTGCAAGGGGTTTTCTCTTAGGTGGCCGAAGGACGCGATAAAGTTGATTGAGACCTCCAATCGTCCAACACCGTCGCCGAGCCACACCCACAGTCCATCAGCAAGACCATCTCCTTTGGGTCTTTGCGCACCTCTATCGTATAGAGATCTGGAGATGGAGGACGCCGATGAGGGCGCGGAGCATGGCATGCCTCGTGACGAAGAGGCACAAGTATTTGTAGATACGCCACCACCCCAGCCCCAGCATGACGAGCAAGCCCAAACGAAGTTGACTCCTAAAACACTCATGGGCGCAGCCAAAGAAGCGATGGCCGGTCAAAGGGCCGTATCTCTGGAACCGCAGCGTACAAGGAAAAAAGGGACGAAGAAGACACATGCTAGCACCGGTACTTACGATAGACAGGGTGAGGCGAGGTTGAAAAAATCCTTAACCTACCCAGCATCTTCCCAATCAGGACAGTGAGCAACGGGTCGTCAATGGCGGGCCTATCATGTCCCGGGTCACCCCATGGTACCAGGGATGAGTTCGACGTCCTCCCGAACGAACTGAAGATTCTGCATGAGAACATTCGACAGCTGGAATTAGGACCTGATGAAAGTAATGTCTCATATTACACGGCGAAGGTGCCAGAGGGTTTCCATTTCGTCGAGCAGTATCCCGCGGACAAGTTCTATCTGGACTTTGCGGAGATCTTTGCCATGTTCAACCTTTATCGGCTCGAAGCATCCCTAGTCAGGCTATGGGCGCTGCACCAAGCCAGAGAGACCAGACGCCTGAAGATTCTCGATGTTGGAATAGCAGATCCGTATCACATGCACGAGAACAACGTTCGCTCCCAACAAGGTAGAGAGATTATGAAAGAATACCTCGTGAGTGCGCTGGTAGCGCATAAGGGCAATGAATACCTACTCGTGCCCTACAATCCATTGTAAGTCCTTCTCTACTTTGTGCTTTCGTAAATTTCTCTTTTGCTTGTGCACCTAGCCAACTTCGTGGGTTAATATTGGTTTGTTCACATATTTGCGCAGCGACCACTGGATTCTCTTAGTGCTAGTGCCGAAGGAAAGCAAGGCTTATTACTATGATTCCATGAAAAGGGTGAAGAAAAACTACACCCTACTCAAGAAAGTTCTAGATGATGCTCTCTTCGACTTTGCACACATGGGAGGAACTATGGTAAAAAGAAGTGGTGGTCCACGCTTCAAACACGTGACTGATTTCTGTTGCAGACAGCAGCCAGAGAATAGTGTGACGTGTGGCTACTACGTCTGCTCCCACATGGACGACTTTATACGGGCGCGGAACACGTTTTGCAAACCTGACGACTTACACAAGTGGAGTAATAACCTCGAGCACAAGCTGTACGACTGGAAGCAAGAGTTTGCACGCCTCCAGAATGCGTTTGCGAATATCATCAACAAGGATGTCGTCTCGGATACCGGGCTTTTCTACGCTGGCAATGACCCAAGGGAGGAACATGCCGCTCGCTCAGAGCAGCGAGTTCGCCAAATCCCGACCGAAGAAGACGCACTCGCCTACATGCAGCTAGGCCCTAGAGGAGGGAGAAATGCGTGAAGATAGGCCCTACAGGAGGAAAAACATTGCATATGTATTGTGTTTGTGGTCGTGTATTCCCAAACTGGTCTACTTTATACGCTTGTGGACATATTTACGTCTTCGCACTTGTTATTTTCGTACTCGGTTTGAGACATCTACATATATATTGTGAATATATTGTGTCTGTGGTTTTAATTAAGTTGCATGGATATATACTGTGATATATGTGTATTAATTGCTGATTGTACATATAAATACATATAAATACAATTATAAATACATATAAATACAATTATAAATAAATACCAGTGACGTGCGGCTTGGAGTGATAGTCACTGATGTGGAGCTCATCAGTGACGGGCGGATTCGGCAGCACGTCACTGGTAAGATTTTTATCAGTGACGGGTGGACATCTCAGCCCGTCACTGATATCCAATCACTAGTGACGAGCTGGGTGACCGTCACTGGTAACCACTTACCAGTGGCGGATTATCAGTGACGGGCCTGCCTGCTCGTCACTAATGGGCAATTTTGGCCCGTCACTGGTAGGCGATTCTGCAGTAGTGCCTATAGCTCCTTAGATTATAATATGCAAAATGCAATGCACCAACACATATGTAAATGCAAACCATTATATTCATTTCTTCCTTGGCAAAAGGATAAACCATAATATAATGTTTATGATCACATGCTTCTAAAACCAGGGGATCATGAAATGTTCTATCCCCCACCTACCCCGCATGTCATACCAAACCATATAGAGATCTCAACCATATATCTCAATTCTTTACCCCCTCTTCCTTTTATTCCAATATATATTCTATAGGGCTGAAATCGAAACCTATTATCACATGCCACATCCTGACCTTCAAAAATTGTAGAAACTCTATAAGACTATTCTCAACCTGATTATGAAATAATATGAGGAGGTTCAATAAAATGTTTCAAATGAATTCAAATTCAAATTTGAGGTTGATTTGAGTGTTAAACTGCAACCCATATAAATAAATCTCAGAAAATTCCACAACATGCTAAATGTCTCTAGGAACTCAAATATGAAAAAATATTACCACTTCTAGTTAAAAATCTTGACTAAACCCTATCGAGCAATACTTCCCCAATCTTTTCTCCACATGAAATCATGATTTAAAACTCTTGGAAAAATCTCAAAAAATTCCTGGAGCCTCCTTCCACCCCAAGAGCTCATCTCTATCCTCAACCCCTCCAAGAAAGATCCCTTTTGACCCCTGCCAACCTAACCCTAGCTCTTGTCGTGAGTGGCATGCCTTCCCTCACTTTTACTCTCTGCTATTTCTCCACCCAACTTTCCCTGTGATCTTTCTCGGGCCCTGGCATCCCCGTGGCGTGAGCTGGCATGCTCAGGCACACCAATGCGCGTCGAGCGATGCACAGTGCTGCCCCCCGTGCACAGTGTGGTGGGGCCCCGAAACCAGGTGCCTGACTTAGCGTACGATGATTGGCCAAAGACCGAGAAGCCACCCAACATACCATACACGCTTGCGTCGTATGTATCAATCACCGTTGGGTGGCCCGACACCGGACCAACAACGCATACGCACCCGCAGTCGTATGTATCACTGTTGGTCAAGGCGGCTAGAAGCTAACCCCGTTCACCAAGTCAAACTCCATTCCTGAACATCCCGTATAGGCTTGTTTCCTGTATCCGGTCGCAACTACAGCAATTACGTAGAGGAGCTCGATACCTATGCCCACACCCTAACTTAGCTGGCTGAAGCTCAAACTAGTGGGTCGCTCGAAAGCCCGGCATAGATATCCACACCCTGCCTAACCAGCGATAGCACCTCAGCTAGCAAGTCACTCAAGTACAGCAATCCCTAAAATTGAGATCGGTACAGATAACAGTACTCCACCGTCACCCCCATACACTTCATAACATACACACAATGTGTATGGGAGATGTTATGCACAGATTGATAATCATAATACAACTCTAAAGGGAGAATTACAAATTTAGTAAAAAAACATCCCTTACCTTTGGGCAATTATATAGCTTACAAGCAAAAGACCCGAAGGTCGAAGTATGAAATCAGTTCAACAGCGAAAACAGTAAGATAAACCCACGGATACAAAA
The DNA here is from genome assembly GCA_019208055.1 of Stipa capillata. Classification (NCBI taxonomy): domain Eukaryota; kingdom Viridiplantae; phylum Streptophyta; class Magnoliopsida; order Poales; family Poaceae; genus Stipa; species Stipa capillata. The sequence continues at coordinate 119,093 of JAGXJF010001986.1, read as the reverse complement.
TAGGGCCATATATCCCAAACATAGATCCCACAAGATCGCCGCCCGGGAAAACCAAAGAGGTGGAAACATCAAAATTCTCCTACGCTATAACTACCTGCAGGAATGCATTTATGAAACTAATGCAAGATATTTTTATTTTAGGTGTTAAGCTAGATTCTCTACTGATTATTTCAACTTCAGGGTTTTAGAGTCATTATAGTTATTTTCAGAAATATCAACTATAGTAATATGCACAAAATTGTTCCATAAATTATTTTACTTGGTTGAATGATTAAAGAATGGAGCTACTGGCATACTCATGTATGAATAGACAATAGCTGACATGTACATTAATCGGTAACCCTTATTAGATAGGTCCTAACTCGGGTCCAGGACAGTGTGCAGTCCTAGGAATGTTTACGACGTCTTATCATTACTTAGCTGGAATGATTAACACACTAAGTTACAACCTTTAGTTAGCAAATATTGATCGTCTTAATCGATCATGGCACTCAGCTGTCTGGTATTAACCATGCTAGTTGCTGCTGGAGTTAACTGGACAGGTGTACGGTATTCAACATAACAATAAACATTAGTGCTTCAACTATGTATTAACAGGGATTAATGTCTCAATGTGATAAATAGCGGATGGATTAACCAGTCACTAGTTACTTTTAGTCGTATAATTATTAGTGAGCTGGTCACTTCAGTAATTAGTTACTAGACATGTTTTAGAGACACTAATTAGCCAATCATTACTACATTTAGCAGAGCATTACAGAGGGCTGCAAGTAATTAAACTAACAGCGCAGCCATGAGCTTATTGAAGGTGACTTAACCTCGTTTGATTGCATTAAGTTTACTAATGGCTGCCCAAAACCTGTCTGCATCCGACATACATTGAACGAGTGTATTATTGGTGCCGGTTAACGATTAATTGGTATTGGCTAATTAATGATTTACGTATATCAATTGAAGACCTTCCCCAATTAGTGTTTGGATCCGATGGTAGATCCAGACCTTTGATTAAAAGGTATCCTTTACAGCATATGATCATTGAAGTGTTGCTGATGTCTTAATTTTGACTAATCAGTCATTAGTATAATCATTTGTATCACGTGTACCTCAGTCATGAATTAATCAGAATGATTAGCAGTAATTAGTTGGTTATTAAAGCTTAACCGCTGTTTAACTAATCCTAACTAAAAACCAACGACTTCGGTTAATTGAAATTTTAATGGTGTCCGAATTCCACTGAGAACTTTATCTTAACCATTACATGCATTAACCATACTTGACTCTAATTAGCATTAACTCTGCTCATTAGTGCGTGCTGTCCGAAAGAAGGAAGTAGAAGAATGGGGAAGGGGAGAAGAGCAAGCCGAGCTTGCTTGAATCAGGGGAATGGGTGCTTGGCTGGGATGGCGGTGTCCTCACTCGAGGACGATGGCTTGGCGACGGGGATAGGGGAGTTGTAGCCGGGCAGCTCGAAGAAGAAGGCGGAGTAGATGGCAGCTTTAATGGCGTGAGTGGCGGCGCTCCTTGGGAGAAGAGGTCCGGTCGGGCTGCGTCGTTGGGAGCTTCACCGCAATGGACCCAGGCTTGAGGTTGAAGGCGGCGGCGCTCCGGGGAGTAGCCCCGTCGGCGGCGGCGGGGATTCGGGTTGCCGGAGAAGGGTTCGGTGGAGAGGCGTCACGGGCACCTTGCCGTGCCTCGGTTCCTCGGCTGCAAGAAGACGACAAGGAGGGGAGCTCCAGGAGACGGTCGAGCGGCGTCGTCTGTGGCGGGAGGTCTCGACGGCGCGGTCCTCGGCAGACGGGACGGAGCTCAGCTCCATTGGAGTAGGTGGAGATGGGGGAGGGAGCCCGGTGGAGGAATCGGCAGTGGGGATAAGGGAGAGGAGCCGAGAAATGGCTTGAGGGAGAAGGAAACTAGGGGAAGCTTTAGTCCGGGAGCAGCTCGGTGGCGTGTGGCGTTGGGAAACAGGACGCGTGGGGCGGCGGTCGGCGGAGATGAAGCAGCTGCGTGCTGTAGTGCTTTTACTCCCGAGCGAAGGGATAAGGGTGGTGGCCTGACGCGCGGGGCGCCACTGGCCAGAGAATGGGAGAGGAGAGAAGGCCAAAGCTCTGGCAGCACAATGCGCGGTGCTGGAGGAGAAACGGGCCTCGGCCTAGCAAGCTGACGGTGGAGGACTTGGGTCGAGCGGCCCAATCCGACGGGAGGGCTATTCAATTCTTTTATTATTCTTTTCATTTTTATTTCGGTTCTTGTTTTAGTTTTAGGATTTATATGAAAGTAACAAAAAAAAATATGCTCCTAAAATTTGTACAGTTATTCCAGATTCCACTTAGGGCATATATGATCTTCAACGAATTGTTGTAGATTAAAATAGTTGCTTTTAACCTAGCCCTTTAATTTCTTTTCCCATAATTCCAATTTAGAAAGGCTCTTGTTTAGATAAATTCAATTCATTGGGTGTGAACTTTTGTTGTGCTAAGATAATTTCATTTGGATTAATGTTTTGTCACTTGACCCTAGAAGTTTTGACAAATTCTATAGAGCTATTCTAAGGCATATGTGACATATACAATTATTAGGTCGGGACGTTGATGAAATTAGGGTTGAGATTCATTTTTAAGCTGATCTTATACCCAGATTTCAAGGTTTTTGAATTGAAGTAATGTTTAGACGAGGTATATGCATGCATGAGCGAAAGCAAAACCAGGGTTTTTATTTCCCCTACAATCATATATTACAGGTTTACGAGAATTGGGATGTTTCACAGTGCGCGTGCGTATGACATCTCGCACCGCCCGTTGCTTCGCTGCAGTTCCCACAGTGTCATCGTGCGCCGGGGCTTCCCCTCATCTCTACCTTAGCATGCCACCGCAACCTTTTCTCCCGGGGTCCTCATGTTGTTGTGTTCGGCCGCTTCCACAGAGACCTCCCCTCCCCCTTGTGCTCTTAACCTATAAAAGGCATGCCCAAGCACCATTCCGCCTCACCAACCCTCCCTGTCCTCCCCAAGTTGAAAAGACCCCCTCAATTTCACCCAGAGCATGTTCCTCCTCTCCCCGCAACCACACCCTCTACCGCCACTGCCTCAATGATTCTGACCAATGCAAACCTCCTGGGGCCAATCCACCTCCGCCGTTCCATTCACCTCCACTTCCTAAGCTGATTCCCCCTCTCAATTTCTTGAAAGCTCCACCAAATCAAAAAGACCCAAACCTCATTAGAGTGCTCCGCCTTGCTATCCTTCCCGAGCGGCGGCACAACCCAATCCAACTGGCAGGTGGGCCTCAATTTGGGTTTTAAAACCTGAATCGGTAACTGCTCCCCGCGCCACTGACACTGGGCCTCGGGCCTTCGGCCAAGCCTAGCGTCAGGTTAAGTGGCCGCACACTGGTGCAATTTACGTCTCCTCTAAAATAAGGCGTATTCTCCTTTAACTAAAAGCATAAATTATCTTGGTTCGTGCGGTTCGGTTCAGACAGAACAATTCCTTTCTCTGATTCGGTTGGTTTGGCAACATTTTGACCAGTTTTCTCAAAACTTCTCCTGGTTCTGGGTTCCTAAAAATAGGTGCAAACTTTCTTTTCGAGCAAAATTTCACAATTCAAATCTTTTTATATTAAAACATAAAATAAGGAGTATTTCCTTCTTAATTTAAAACTCTATAATTCAATCCTACATGGAAATATGTTTCAGTATTTCCTTCTTAATTTAAAACTCTATAATTCAATCCTACATGGAAATATGTTTCAAATCACCTGGCTAAATTGCTAAGAAATTTTTAAAGGTTTAGTACCCTCTGGTTCCAACCACATCTAAAATTTAAACTATTTATAAGATGAAATAATAAAGGCATGTAATATGATTATAAGTCGATATATTTCGAATAGGTTGGAAATGTCCATATAAATTCTAGAGCACTTTAATCAATAATATCAAATATTTTCAAATCATATTCACCCTCGGTAACTAACATAAATTTGAAAATCAAAAGTAATTGAGTAGGGATATTAGAAACCATGCTTCTCTTATTATGAACTAATTCTGTAAACATGAGCAATATTGTTTTGAACCACTCTTTTGAAAACCCTAGAAACTCTTTAAGCTTAAGAGTCTACTCAAGAACCTCATGTTGCATTAATTGGATTTCATCTGATGTTACCTCGCATGGTTATTTCTTCAATGTCTTTCGAACGTGTAGTTTCTGACGTTCCCTATACATGCAAGGAGGATCCTGAGCCATCACCATATCAAGACCAAGGCCAAGACTTGCCAAGCAAGCTTCCCACCTTGATCATGTTGGACCCATATTTCCAAAGATACTACCTTGGTTGCGAAACTTGCATGCTATGGCACTATGACCACTATTTTTACCGCGATAAATACAACCTAATATTGCATGTAACTTAGCTCCTATGCCATTCCTTGTCACCCTAAGAGTAATCCTCATTAATATGGTAGCATTAGGGGGAGCCTAGGCTGAAATATATATAGACCTACTATGCTTAGACCTACAGTAGAAAAATCAAGTTTTAACAAAAAGTTGTGGATCACATGGAAATCTTTTGTGAGAAGAGACTTTGGTGGACAGTGTGTCCAAGGAGTGTTTCAAAAAAGGTTTTAAGACAAAACTCAAAAATAAAATAAAAATGAAGATTATTTGGATCCAGGTGGGAAATATAAGATGGTGTTTGGGGAATATTAATGTAGTTAATGAAGGCTATTGTGGCATGGCTATGGTGACATCATGAGTCATGCTCAGATCAATCAAGGACCAAATCTAAGTGCCGCTCACCCAAGTTCTTATCATACGTCCACATGCCCTAGTGGGAAGAGCTTGACCTAATATTTTGTCTGGTACTAGCGTAGAAACCCGTAGGCGTTAGGTGATATGTGCAGATGAAGTTGCAGCTTCTGTAGAAAGGTTTCACCATTGTAGCATGAGATTATTCTCGACACAAATGTGGAACACCACTCTATTTGAATCGTTGTAGCAGATTCAAACTAGAGATGGCTAAGTCCATCTGGCGGGTTCGTTGTTAAGGCTACATGGAAGAAGAATCTCGTTGTAATAACATGGTTAGTCTATTCGAATAACCGCCTCCATGGTCATGGACACAACTTGGTTAGGCTGCACATTGGTTAGACTACGTTTTCTTTTAATGTGGGACATGGGATTAAGAAGAGCATGATGTGCTCATAGTGTGCAATATGAATTAAGGGTATGTAGCGGGAGCTATGGAAGTATGTTCTGAACTGTGCTATGAGGTTGTGGCACGAGTTGGTCTTTGATGACGTATTTAGCCGATAGATGGAGCTATCAGTGTACTAATTTATGAGATGGTAGCAGGTGCTACCGTCAGTTTCAGAAATATTTCTTTCGCTCGTCAGATATGAATATTCTTGCAAAAATATTTGCCAATCTATTACTCGTATTGTTGATGAGAACTTACTTTTCTGCACAACATGCAACTTAGGGCAGAGCTACACTTTTTGAACAAAGTCTTCCATGAATATAGCTGTTATACTATCCTTGAGGGATGCTTGCGAGTACATTCAATGTATTCAGCTGGCTTATTGATTTGGCAAGACGAGGAGAAATACTACTCCGAAGACAATGATAGTGATTACGAAGAGTAGGGCGTTATCCCAGTCAGTTGCATGTCAGGTTTGGCATATTGATAGGCACTTGCTACGTGTATCTTTCCACTGCAGACTCTTTTATTCGACTAATAGGCTATGCTTGTAAAATAAAGAACATGATGTTCTATTTATGTACCAGATTTTATATACATGTATGACTAGTATTCAAGTTATCTTGTGTGTACTGGCAACTGATCATGGGACCAGTACAGGAAACACTGAAGTTATCCACTCCTTAAACTTGGGTACGCCACAATCACTTAACCATTTCACATGCTAAGAATGAGGGTGTTTCTTGTACTTCAAGTCGAGCTTGGAGCATAGCTCCTGACTCGCCACATTATGGTAGCTTCCTCCATCGATGATGACCTGGATCTTCCATTGATGATGACTCAAGCCCATCTTGGAGTTGGATTGTTAACACCTTCTTGGTGGCAATGAGAGTAGGATTTGAATCAATGTCACAATAGACTTTCTCTTGCTTCCTTCGTCTTCTCCTTCTTCAAACCTTGCCACTTCTTGAATGGCTTCGACTTCACCTTCGCTTGCGGACTCGTATTTGCTACCTCCGTGATCAACATGACGCGGTTTTTGGCAATCCTTTTGTTTATGGACGTGCCCTTGGCACTTGAAGCATATGATGTCTCGTGTCTTGCTGGTGGAAGCCATTGATGAAATGACACTTAGGGCCGGTCCTCCCTTGGAGTAAGAGGTTGAAAGTTAGCTTGCACTTGTTGATGATCACACACTTGAACTCCCACCACTAAAATGACTCTCCTTCTTGTTCATTATGGCCCATGGAACACTTCTTGTACTTGGCGTGGAGCGTGGAGTATGTGGTGTGGTGTGTGGGTTTTAGAGGGTAGTGTGTGGATTGTATGTTGAATTCTTGGAGTAGCAGGCATCCTCTTGAACTTGTCATTACACTTTGATGGCTTAATGCAGCAACTCCACCTCGGCAATCCACTTGATTGGATGGTTCAATCCGGCTAAGAACCGGGCCATGGTTTGCTCTTCAATTTCTTGGGCATTAGCACAAATCATGCTGGATTCCATCTCTTTTGAAGTATTCTTCTATGGTTCAACTTCCTTTCTTGAGGTCTTGAAGTTTTTTGAAGAGGTCACACTTGTAGTTCTTGGGCACAAATCGTGCTCGCACTATCTCTTCATTTCCATTCAAGTTATGACGGGATACTCGCCATGTTCTTCATGTTGATTTTGGACTTGTCCGCACCAAATGAGAATGTATCTGCCAAATTCAAGGTAGGCCATAGCGACCTTCCCCTCAAAGTAGATCTACATTTGAAAGACCTTGTCCACTTTGAGTTCCCAAGTGAGGTATTCCTCGGGGTCAATGGAGTCGCCGAAGAATCTTGGCATGGTGAACTTGAGCTTGCTGAACTTCTCATCTCCATCTTCATGGCGTCCTCGCCACTAGTAAGTCACCATTGCCATGGTGATCCCGCCTTCGATAGCCATCATCTTCATCATAGTAGTCTTGCCTTCGATAGGCTTCTTCTTTGTCTTGTGGCCTTCGTTGCCGTGGGTCACCTTATGGACGAATGCTTGAGACCTCATCCAATGCATCGTCTTCGTCTTCATCACGCCCATGGTCGCTTCTTCCTCAACCTCAGCCACGTGATTGTCTTGTGCTTGTGCTCTTGACAAAGAGTAGAGCGCTCGGTTTCTTGGTGCTTGGCACTCTCATGCTCGGGCAAGTTGAGCTGCCCTCTCAGCATCGGTCTCATCGAGAAATTCTTCATCTTCATCATTCCCCACACTTGGTGGAGTGGTTCAAAGAACTTGGAAGAATTTTTATTTGATGCTTGTCCTCATAGTGCCCAATTGTGGGTCACCTTGTTCTTCCTATTCTCAGTGGTGTCTTGGAGACTCCGTTTCACGTACTCTTCATTTTCATTAGCTCCGTGTGATTCGTCCCTAGATTTGGTTAGGATGTGCAAGTGCAAGGTATATGGATGTGGAAATTGAACTTGTACTCACCATCACCTTCCTTACCACCAAATTCTTACCTTCTTTCCTTGGATTGTGAATCGGTGGTCCGTCATGGAACAAGGATCTCAAGGTGTAGTTGATGAGAGTTCAATCTCCAAAGCATTAGCACAACCCAAAGCTTATGTGGATCTTGGAAAGGTTTAGCACAACACACTATGAAAAATGGAATTCAAGCTATTGCAATGGTAAGTAGAGAAGCACAAAGAAACAATGCAAACAAGTTGATCTTAAGAGATATAAGTGAAGCACAAGATAATTCACACTCAAAGATAATGGAACTTGTGCAACCAAGGAAATGGGTCTATCACAAAGTGTTACCTAGCTAAGACTACAACCCATGTTGCGCAAGTACTAGGAAAATTCTAGCTCAATTGCAAAGTTTGGAGGGCTATGAATTTGCACACTTAACTACCCTACCTATTTTGGTTCTCTTTTTAAACTTGTGTTTGCCTACAAGATGATCAATGCACTTGCGTATTCCTTTGTTCTTCTCTCTTTCTTTGATTCTTTTCCTTCTTCTTTTTTCCTTTGTGAGAACACCTTACAAAACTAATGCTTACAAATTGCTTAGGGTTAAAAGTTCTACGTAGCACAAGTATACAAGCCCCAAGCAATCATCAAGGAGTTAGTCTTGATAGGTTCAAAGTTTCTGCAAATGATAAAATGGCTCACAAGGAAAATGCAAGGAGGCAAAGTTTCCTCAAAGATTCTACCTTTCTCCGAAGACTTTTACTTTTCTTAAGGGGTTCCAGTCTTGCTTCCAGAATTTTTATCAAAGGACAGATGTGGGCTCTACTACAAGGACCTAGAGCTCGTCAATATCTTCGAAACAAGTCCATGTTCACCAAAATCAGAGTTCGGATGCGAAAGTTACGGCAGAAACTAAACAATCTCGAAGGTTCTGAGAATAATCCAGAAGTTCTGAGATTCGGTTCTAATGTTCACCAAAAAATCTCGGAGGTTCCGAGATTCGGTTCTGATGTTGGTTGGTCCAACCAATCCTTGAATCTCAGAGGTTCCGAGATGAACGCAAAGGCTCCAAGAATTCTTGATCCGAAAATAGGGCAAAAGACGGCAAGCCAAAAACCAACAAATCGAAATAGGGATTCGAGAAATAGGTCAAAGAAACACAATAGGAGGTCAAATCAACAAGTATAGAAATATTCTAGTGGATCAAAACCTACCAAAGCTCACATAAAACTCCAAATTGCATCACGATCTCAAATCCCACTCTTTTGTTGGATTTTTTAATGGGCAAGAAAAACGAAATAGAATGCTAAGAATTGGAGGAAAATTTAGAGGGGATATAAATTCCAAACCATGACAACCTTGACCTCTGATACCAAGTTGATACGAAGGGGCTCCTGATCTTCACGGTTAGAATGATAACTACTGAAGTCTAGTCAAGAACAAAACCCAACAACACACTCCAACGAGATAGCCTTTGGGAAATTGAACACAAATCAACAATACTCTTGATGAAATCCTAGCCTTCACTCAACCGGAGCTGTTGATCCTTACAAATCCACAAGGAAAAAGAGGTAAGAATAAGGTGAAGGAACTCCCAATCCTAGGGTGCTTTGGAGCAAACCCTAGGAAAGAGCAAAGCTCAACTTAGATCTAAACTAGAGTATAACCCTAATTAGAGGAGAGAAAGAGGTATTTATAGTCTTATCCACAACCCCTAGGTTTAGTTGGGCCAAAACCACCTTACGCAGGCAGGTTCTCGGAGCCTCCAAGTTGGAACTCAGAGGTTCCGAGATGGCCTTCTGGAAACGTAAGTCCTCAGAATGTCACATCCTCTAAAATGGAACTTGGAGGTTCTGAGATTGCTTTTTGGACTTGGCTTCAGTGCACGTCTGGAGGGTTTCCAGAGGCTATGGCATTGATCTCGGAGAATCTGAGATTGCTTTCTGAACTAGCCCATCAACAATCTCAGAGGTTTTGATATGGATTCCAGAGGTTCTAAGATTGGTTTTTGGACATCCCCTTCAGCAATCTAAGAGGCTTCGACATTGGGGTCAAAGGTTCCGAGATTTGACCGTAGCTTCTCAATTTGTCACTTTGAGCCTCCTCCAACTCATTGCCTTCAAACTTAGGAGTGCATATAATGAATACATTAGGTCGTATAGCATTCAAGCTCAAATCAAGTGGATAGTCATCAAGGAATATATTCACCTCATATTGGATGGCTCTAGCTTTAGCTCTTTTCGTTGATCCAACATGTGTAAACGATGTACTTGAACTTGTAGAACTTGTTGGAGAGCTTGACTTAATAGTGTCCATAGTGATGTCTACATCATCCGGTATTTCCAAGATTGAAAAACACCTATAAAAATCCAAAAACTTCTCAGCATTGACACAACATACATCTATGATGTCGCAAAATTTAGAATCTAAACTTGATCCGTAACCGAGAAGCAAAAAGAAAAACCCTGGTACGAATAGAACTTATTCGGTACTGTTCGCATCAGATTTTAAATTTGATACTGTTTATGTCACAATTTGTCTTTTCTATTTCTCGGTGTGTAGAATAAGTTCAAATTTGAAATTTCATTATACAATGAATACAGATATATAAGTTTATTACAAATTTTTTGCGACTTGATAGAGTTTACAGGCTCACGTGCACCGTGTACGTTCTCATTTCTTACTCGTGCCCGTACCAATCCTTCCAATTGTTTCAGTATCTCCTCCTTCCTGTCATACATCCCTTGACTTCGAGTCCAGCAGCATCAAGGACATCGCGTGCACTCCATTTTTATCTTGTGAGACGGCCTTCAATCGCTGCTTTGAACGGCCCGAAAGTATACGGCCCACCTCGGCCCACACGCCACAGAACCCTCCATCCGCCTACATTTCAATCCTCTCTCTCTCTCTCCCCCCCTCCCTCCTGTCTGTGTCTCCGCATCGGCGGCTCGGCTTCGCGACGCGGCCTACCAAAAGCTAGGGTTTCGTCCCTACCCCACGACCCACGTCCTAGTCCTCCTCGACGAGGTAAAAGCTTCGCCACTTCCTCGCGGTCCTTTGCTTCCGCCGATTCGGGGTGCTCGTGGGCGGTGATCTGTTTCCATTTTTTTCCCTTCATGTTCTTAGATTTCGTTTGTCAAAACCGGCGATGGTTTCGTGCTTTCGGCCGATGCGCTCAGATTCGCGGCGTTGCCGTGTGGGGTGTAGGGTTTGGTCGGTTAGGTCGCCTAGTGTCAGCACGGGGATGGGGTGGAGATGGTGCTGATGCCGATGGCAGAGTTTGGCTGTGTTGTTCGTGATCTGCCTGTGGATGCGTGTTTTCAGATTGATTTCATCCGTCAGGATTTCTGCGAGTTGGTGCTTTTTTTTTGCCGGTTTGGTTCGGTTAAGTCCTACTAGTTCATGACGAAATTTAAGGGACTTGTGCTTCAGTGATGTGGTTATAATCAAGTTCTAAAGTACTAGTGGATGTATGGCCCGTTGGATTTCTGTCACTCTGATCAAAGTTTTCTGAGGACGGACTCTGATCTAAATGGAAACCGTGAGGTTCTGATGCTTTCTGTTAGTCTTAGGCTGTCTCTGGGAGTGTGATATGATATACGCATGGCGGGTTTGTCACCTGTTAGTTGGTTGGATGTTGCACAAGAGATTGATTGCTGTTAGTTTAGAATTGTATACGGACCCATACTTTGGACGATTGGTTAAATCACTGCAATTGTCAATGTATTACTGCTGATAAGTCTATCAGCTTCTAACCTACTTCGTGAACAATCATACATATACATATGTCAAATTGGTTGCTCTTTATGTGCATCCAGCAGGGAAGGTGGATATTTTTTACTCCAAGTTTTCGGCTATAATTCTGTAACATGACAAATCAACAAGTTTTGTTTTAATAGTCAACTAAGAATGCCTTTATCTTTTACCTATTGTATGCAAAGTAGCCCCCAGATTCACTTTGCACGTTAATGGAAGGTTGTTCAACTCTTGTTCTCTGAACTACAGCATGCTGAAACAGAGGACTTCACGTTACGGGTTGCTTTGTTGTAGGCTTATGATATATTAATCATGTTTTATCCTCCGCTTTATCTTCTCCCTATTTTACTGCCCATCCCGTTCTGTTTTCCTCATTGCTAGTTTTATTACTTGCACCTTTCTGCTTGTGATATTGTTCAAACAACACACTTTGAACAATGACACTAATCTTCTGTAGCTAGGCTTCTTGTTACAGATGGCTGGATATATGTCAAGAGGACCCCCAAATGGTTCCATTTATGTATGCAATCTGCCTCCTGGAACTGATGAGACCATGTTGGCTGAATATTTTGGTACCATAGGGTTGCTAAAGGTATGGGTCTTACCAGGTAACATTTTACAACTAAAATTCTTCAATAGTCATGTACGCCCTCTTTTAATTCGGTTTCATGATAAATTTGCCACTTCCTGTTATCAAATCTCAACAGAAGGACAAAAGGACTGGGCATCCAAAAATTTGGATATACAGGGACAAAGTTACAAATGAACCAAAGGGTGATGCAACAGTCACCTATGAGGATCCGCACGCTGCTTCAGCTGCTGTGGAATGGTTCAATAATAAGGATTTCCATGGAAGCATCATTCAGGTTCACATAGCTGAGTCAAAAAGCAAAGATACATTTGATAGCTCCACAAATTTGAGCATTGCTGCTGACCTTGGTGGACAAGATGAATTGGATAATGGGTCAGGCAGAGGTAGAGGACGTGGTGATGGTCCAGGAAAAGCTTGGCAGCAAGATGGCGATTGGTTGTGTCCAAATACAAGGTCTGTTATGATTGGTGAGCAACTTCTCTTTCACTATTGACTAGTATGGTATTTACTATGTATGCTATCCTTTCTGATATGATTTATTCTCCCAGCTGTGGCAATGTAAATTTTGCCTTCCGTGGTGTTTGTAATCGCTGTGGAGCCTCTCGCCCTGCTGGTGTTAGTGGAACAGGTGCTGGCGGTGGTAGGGGTAGAGGCCGTGGTAGTGATGATGCAAGAGGAAGCAGTCGAGCTGCTGCTGTTGGTGGTCCTCCTGGGCTGTTTGGTCCTAATGATTGGCCATGTACGATGTAAGAACCCTTAATTTTTTTGTTTCACTGCTTTGAAACGTCTCTAGTCTGTCCTTTTGATTCCATCAGTATGTATTGCTTAGTTGCTGCTCCCTCTCCCATGAACCCATTTTAAAATTTAAGAAAGTTCAGCTCGATCATATTATACTTTGTTGGTTGGAAATGATTTTGGGATGTTGTGATCATGTAATGTAATTCTTGTTGCTGCACGCCTTTCTTTCATCATACTGTAATTGTCATTGCGCACTGGGTCAAGTATTTTGTAGAAACAAGGAAGATGGGTTTTTTGGCATTGCTGTGGTCCAACTGGAGTGTAATACTTTGATACCTTTGAACTGATTAAATTGCCTGAGAGCAATGGAAGTGTATTTGGCTTGTATTATCCTATAAAGCTGCTATGTGATACAAAACTTATGCTTATGTGTGTTCCAGGTGTGGCAATGTAAACTGGGCAAAGCGGACCAAATGTAATGTCTGTAACACCTCCAAGCCAGGTCACAATGAAGGCGGTGTGAGGTAATACACTTTTCATATACACCATTTGCATGTGACATGTTCATTACTGTTAGCACTATGGGTGTCTCAATTTTTTGATGAGAATGATATGATTGATTTGGTGAAGAGGACTCTGATGATCTGGCTACGCTGTATGACGACAATGCAACCACAAATTCAACAATATAAAATTACAGAAAAGAAAAATGCAATGGCACAAATTGGTTTGGACAGGAGAGAACTAATCTACTAATTTTTTGGAGGCTTTTTTAAGACAATAGGTAAAACATGTCTAATACCATGAAAACGATAAATTTTTCACCGAGCAACTGTAGCTCTGATACTACTTGATAACACTATGGGTGTCTTGATCTTTCGATGAGAACGATATGATCAATTTTGTGGAGACAACTTTGATGATTCGACTACACCGTATAATGATGATGCGCTTTAGCAATCCGTAAACCAACTTTGGTAAGTTATTGACGATACCAGAAGCATGGTCTAAAATGTGATCTTGACAAGTGGTCTTTGGACAAAATCGACCGACTCAAAGTAATAGCTTGATTGACTTTTAATTAAACAAAACCCAAGTCTTATGGGGGTTTTGACCACTATATATAGGAGGAAAGGAGGGAAGTTTGGCCAAGGGGTGTTGGTTGAATCCAACTTGGGAGGGGTTTGTCTAAGGAGTGATCGAACTCTCCCTAGAGTCCTCTTTCTCCTTTACTTCCTTATCTATTCTATTTGGGTACAAGGCCTTTAGGCCCAATTGAAGGTGGTTTAGCACCCTATCTTGTCTTGGCAAACCTTTAGATGAATGCCAAGCTATTTCATCTAAGTCCTTTTAGGGTATCTTCAAAGTTTTTGAAACTTTCACTGAGTTATTATTTGTATGCTTGCTGCCATCATCTCTATTCCTTAGCTTCATGCTCTAATGCTTATTTTCTACAGCCATGCTTGGTCCTTGGTTCCATAATAACATAAGAACATCTGATTTAGGCAATATCATATTCATATGAAAATTATGTGAAGTACTGAGAAACAAAAGTATCTGATAATTAAGTTGTCATGCACGACCTCTAGTTATTGGTCCTTATATCTCTAGCACCAGAGGAGTAGTATGTTGTGAAGTAATTAAGTTGTTATGCACAAGTTCTAGTTATTGGTCTTTATATCTCTGGCACCTGAGGAGTAGTATGTTGTGAAGATGCAGGGACCATCGGTGTAACTGTAGTAGGGATGCTCATCAATTACCATGTTAATAAAAAGGTTCGAACTTTGAAATTATTTCTACTGAAGATGTTGTGAATTATAATGTCAATTTACGTAAAGAGCTGCACTTGAGTGTCTCGTTAAGGATTAGTGAGGCTGTTCTGTTTAGTTGCTAAAATGGGCAACACATCCATGCTGTTCACCCAGGTTAATGGCAACTGATTTTTGTTCTATAATTTGGCACAAAATTTGCACCTTAATTTCCTCAGAACCAGGTGCTACACTCACTTGAAGGCATACAACCGCAAATGAAATGGCAGGCTAAGTGCAGTAGCACTCTGCCCTTTGTTACCATTTTGGGCTTTTTAGGTTCTCCTTGTTTTGAGCAAAACTGGCACAAGGAAGTGCAATATGCCACAACACTGGCCCATCGGTTTGGTCATGGCTGAACATGTGAAATCCTTGTCTACTCTATAATAGTGATTCTGGCTACATGTGAGTCACCCAGTGCATCTTCTACCAAATGTGATGCTCACTGTCCAGAGTAATGACACACCACAACTGGGCACGGTCTGCTATGGTCATGACATAAACTAAGAAGCTATGCATGTGACTATTTATACATTGAAAGTACTTATTTGAGTCTTGAGACTTTTCTGATCTATTATTTTTCTTTGCAGAGGTGGCCGGGGTGGTGGCTATAAAGAACTTGATGAAGAAGAACTAGAAGAAGTTAGAAGGCGCCGGAAAGAGGCTGAGGAGGTAGGCTGTGTTCATTTATATTTTTATATTTGTGTCATGATAACGAGTTAACATGTCTAAGTGTTCTTTTTGTAGGATGATGGAGAGATTTATGATGAATTTGGTAACCTCAAAAAGAAGTTCCGTGTTAAATCACAGCAAACTGAAAGTGTATCAACTCTTCCTCAGTCTGGACGTGCTGGATGGGAAGTCGAGCAACGCGGTATTATTTGCTCTGTTTTCTTTACTTTAAGGCCTGTCTTTTATTAAGTTTGGTGTTGGGTTGTTGTATGCTGCTATGTGCATTCTTGGGTAAGGTAGTCATGTAAGAACTTTAAATTTTGTCCACATTTTGAATTTGTTATGTTACACGAAGCTTTGCTTAATGCGCCAGAATACGAAAACTACAGTTGGAGAATTTCCATTGTGACTGCTGTACATGAGCTGATGTACATTGTTAATGTAGGTTCCACTGAAAGAGAAGGCCGAGAGAGGAGCAGGGACGACTACGATGAAAGGGAAAGCAGGAACAGAGACAGAAGTGGTCATGGAAGAGCGAGGCGCCGTAGCCGAAGCCGGAGTAGAGACCGTGAGAGGGAAAGGGGGAGGGACAGGGGCAGAGACCATGGCAGTGATAGAAGGCGGGAGCGTGGCACTGAGTGTGACCGTGATCGCTACAGATGAAGAAAGATGACAGGATTTTTCACACGTTTGCATGTGTTGCATTTGACAGTTTTCGTTTTTCTGAATCTTCTGTCATACTGTTGGAGAACTGTGGTGCTTCACACTTTGTTACTAAGTTGGGACAACCATTATTATTACTTGTGGTGCTTTGCATCAGTGGATTGGGCTGGTATGTTTGTGGGTTTGGGTCTAGATTTTTCAAAACAGACTATTAATGGTAGCGGATTTAGATGTAGCGCTGATCAAGATGGTTGAGGGCAATCAGTGTCCGGATTGGATGGTAAGGGGTTAGGAAATGCGGCACAACCTTAGCAACGATGTTATATCTGTGTTTATTCATCAAGAAATCTCTTGCAGGTCTCTATAATTTATGTTTACATGGATATTTTGAATGTCGTCAGCGTCAATGGTGATATAACTTAAGCAAGTTTATATTTGAAAACAAAATTCGAGATAGAGGATTAATGCAAGACTCAGTTTTGCTGAAGCAAGTTCTTGAAAACAAAATTCGAGAGATTTATGTGAGACCCAATTTTGCGGATGGAGATATCTTTGAAGCAAGTTTCTACTTGAAAACAAAATTCGAGATAAAGGATTTCGGTGAGACAAAATTTTGCCTTGGACTGTAGATCGAACGTCTTAAATGTAGGTATCATATTGTTGCACGAGACCACCTACACCGAAGAGTTACTAAGAGATTCTAGTGTGGGAGATATCTGTTTTTTTAGAGCAATTATCTAACTTTATTGATTAAGATAGTGTGATAGATCAAAGAAATTGAAACAACAAAGATCTCTGATAAGAATTAAAGTTACATCAAGATCCTTCAAAGTCGTTGTTTCCAGCTTTATTTGTCGCATCTCAGTATTCCTCTACGCTTCTAATGAAAAAGAAGTAGAAGACCAAACCTGCACAAACTAGACTATTATGATAAATTTCATGATTTTTAGGGCTTTGTAAACTTATAAAGACCTATATTGACTTATATATAGGTGAAAAAGAGGTTGGGAGCTAAAACCCGTACTTCCGTGCTATAGGGGCATTGTTACACCTTGCTGATTGCAATAGGCTTGATATTACATTTGCATTAAGCTGCTTAGCAAAATAGTCTTCAGAGCTTATAAAGAGGCACTGTAAAGATACCGAAGGCATCCTAAGGTACTGATCTTGAACAATTTTATCCAAAAGGTCAAGGTATGTAGATAATGGGTTACTTTGATTTAGTTATCTATCCCATAATGCCGGATCTCATACTAGATATGTCTTCATGGGTGGAAGTACTGTGATCTAGTAGAGATCAACGAAATAGTTATTGGTTGCTATATCAACTAATTATTTTAAATTAATAGCACTTTACGAGACAATAGAGAGTGCATATGTCTTCTAGGATATATATGTGAGTCATGTCGTGTAGAGGTGGACATTCCGCTATAATTATTTATGATGATAACTCCGCTTATATCACAGAGATGAAGATCATCTATTTAAGACCCATATGGCAAAGTATGTTACACCGAAATATTTCTATCCCCACGAGCAGGATAGACATGAAGATCATCTATGTCAAGACCCATATGGCAAAGCATATTACACACACAAAAAATTATATCCCCACGAGCAGGATAAAATTTGGAATATATAAACAAAGAAAGTTCAATAAAGAGAAATGCTATGACCATATCTTGTATCTTGTCATTATGTATTTTTTTTTCAATTTGGCTAATTTGTGAGAGATCATGATCGACCGACCGACTTCGAGATAGACTACAACACTTATATCTTCTTCTTGTTATATTTTCATGCATAATTTTAATGCCACAATCCGTTGTACTAGTTTGTAATGTGATATAATCTGTGTTATTCTAATTGTCACTTGGATTTTAGTTTGTCATTTGTTTTGCCAACTTGTTTGGTTTCTATTTTCTTTTTCATTTCTCCCAATTATTTTCTTAACCCTAGCCTTGAAGTTCTGATTTTTCCCTTGTTGTTCCCCTTCTCCGACTGACCAGATGCCACTTCCTACTCTTCTGTCTTGAGCGTGCCTTCCCTCCTGCCCCAACCGAGGGCCACGATGCCCCAACCTAGGTCCTCCTTGACATCGTGGGCATACATTGCTAAATGCCTCAATGCCACCTTCGTTCAGAACTTGACAAGCACCAGCCAATGCACCAAAGTGACCTTCTGCACCGCCCACTTGCTTGCCCCTGACCCATTGATTTCGTGGTGGCACCCAAGGTCATCATTGCCAAGGCTGAGCTCATCCTGTTCCGTCTCTCCTTGAACCCCTCTGTAAGGTTGGATATCAATTACTGGGACTACTTCCTCCATAGGGGTGTGCCCCTGCCCGATGGAGATTAGCACACTATACCATGAGACAAGGAAGGTGATCATGTTCGGAGGCGCAGATGGCACGGTTGACTGGGTCGACCTATGGCGCATGTTTTGTGTACAATGTGCTCGATGAACATCCTGTGCTCCGTGACATGCCATTGCCGCTACCAGAGTGGGGCAATCGGGAACTCTACCAAAAAATGCTGCCCCAGTGTAACATCTCAAAATTTTAGGTTGGTTAAAGTATATAAAATATTGACCCAAATCAAACATTTTATTATGGTTGCATCATGCCATGCATTGCACTAAAATTCGGGACCAATTAAAACTTTGAAGTGGCATTAATGTATGCAAAAGTAAACCACAACATCTGAGGATGATTGATCAATGTGATTTGTTGTTCTAGATATTGTATAACCTAAGGTTCATCCCTGGGACCATTGCAACAACTTAAAACCAAAACTGCATATGTACACAAATGCCCAACGACTTAAAACCTCAAATGGTCAAAACTGAACTCAATTAATAAGTGTACTCCAACTATCCTTGAATTAATTTTTCCGAGGACTTATCTATGTATAGGAAGATCCCCGAAAATTTCAGGATATTCTAAGCACATATAGTATTTCGATCAAGTGCTACTCATTTGAATTTATTAATTGGCAGAATTTTGTTATATTTTTCTGGTGGTGATTCCTTCGGTGGAAGTTCATGATAATTTATATTTGTGTCGTAAATTATACAATGAGAACCAATATAAATTATTATTTAATGAAGGAGTCACTATTCACCTCCCTACAGTTCAACCTCGTTGTGAAGAAAATTTGAATTTGAATTCGAATAAAAGTCAACTATAAATTATTTCGTTCTAAGAAAATTACCAAGAGTAAAAAATATGATAAATATCCCTTGAAAATTATCACGTGATTTATAGAGAAATATTTATAGGCCTTAGAGCTCATTTGCATTTTCTAGAAATTAATTAAATAAAAAAAATAAAATGAAATGCCTTTCTTGCTGCTGGGCCAGAAGCCAGCCCAGCCAATTTGCAGGCCAACTCCCAACCCAACATCATCCTCTCAAGGACTGAGCCGCCTTCTTCCCTGGAAGGCGTAAATACAGGAAGCCCTCCACACCTATTGCTTAACTGTGCCGCTGACTCCTGGGCCCCGCATTAGTGGGCCCCACCGACCAGATCGTCTTCCGCACGTACCCGTCTACGCGTGGAGCACCTTCTTTGCAAATGACGCCGCGGTTAGCCGCTTGGGACGGCCTCCTCCGTCCACCTACGTCTCCCCAGTCGCGCCTCCGAGCTCGCCTGCTCCTCTGCACCCGCCGCGGACGCTCGCTGTCACCCGCTGGCTCACGGTCGCAACGTCATCGTCATAAAAAAGCTCCGCCGTCTCTGCTCCACTCCGAGAATGCCGTATCCTGGAGCGCTCTTTTGAGCAGATGGTCACACCAACGAGCTCTTTCTCTTGCCACATTCTAACAAAGTAGGTGGTGAAACCTCCTGTGGATCTTTCCGCTGGTAACACGAGCGGCATTCGCTGCTTCCCGCGGCCGTGTCCACTTAGCTCCACCATGGCCAAACCCTGTTCCGGTGAGTAGCGTCAACCACATCGCGTCTCCTCGTACCAAACTATCCTTTTTGTCTCCAGGAACTCACCTCCGTGTTTCATTGGAATTTTGTTGAGGAACGACGGATATCAAGTTCGTCTTCCTCGTCTCCGGCGAGGCGCTGCGTCGACCGTCTCGTCGCATCCGGTGAAGTAGAGTCCAACTAATTTCTTGAATTAGGTTCCCAAGGAAACCTTCTGACACCCCTATTATTTTCCCTCGTTTCTGTGCGAATGAAATCCCTGCAGCCATGGAGGTCCGCCACGGCTGCTGTTTTTCGCCTTCGTCGTCGATGATGCCTACTGTCGCAGCCATCTTCGGCATGCAAATATTGCTGGTGAGCTGCTGAGTCTAGCCCGCCACTTCCCGCCTCTTCTAGTGGTCTGTAGCCTTGTAGCTGCGTTCGCCGTTGTCTCTCAGCCGCTTGTGGCCGACGTGCGCTGCGCTCCGGCGACCTACAGCTTACCGTATCACTGCCGAATAGGTCGTCACGCCACCTGCTAGTAGATCCGAGCACCAACTCAACTCATCTGCCGCTGTTGCACCGGCGTGCACGCAGCCAAGCCGATTGTGCTGTGCGCCCGCGCGTGTAGCAGCCAAAGCCGAGCAGCTAGAAGGGGGATTATACTGGATTAGGGGCTGAGTACTGTCCGTCGTGTTTAAACGTGTCCCTAGATAGCAGGTTGTGCCTCCGTTTTTACTTTTTAGGTCCTGCACGTGGTAATTTCTGCCTAAAAGCATATAAAATATAAAATAGTAAGGTTCTCTTCCTTCGAAAATCATAGCTTACAGTGCACCACGCCTGCGATTAATTCTGATAAGACTCATTCTGTGGGCCCCGCTTCTTCTCACTCTTATTCTCTTATTTTCTTATTTTCTCCATCACACGTAGCCCTCGGACTCATCTCTTTCTTCTCTCCCTATCCTCCCTCGGGCCTTCCTCCGCCGTGCCTCCCCTGGTCCATGAGCCGCCACTGGCCTCGCCCCCGAGCAGCCAGCGCCGTGCGCGCTCACGAGAGCCGCACCCTCCCCGCGTCGATGGGGACCTCACGGGCCTCGCCTGCGCGATCTCCGCCGAGGCCAGTGCCGTGCTCGCCGTCATGCGCCGCAGCCTCTGCCACCCCCGCGCGGCCGCCGATGATGCCATCGCCGACCACCCGCTCATGTCCTCCCTCAAGGCCCTGTGCCGCTTCGTCTTCTCCCCGGCCGTCGCCGCCTCGCCCTCGCTCTCGGCCGTCACGCTGTGGCCCTTCTTCGACGCCGTGCGCTCCGAGGAGGCCGGCGCCACCGTCACATCGGCCGCTCGCCGTGCTCCACGAGGTGATGGCGCTCACAGGGCCGCCCCTCCTAGGCTCTGCGCTGCGGGAGGTTGTGGACGCCATGGCCAGCTGCCAAAAATTGGGTTGAAAGCTTTTAGAAATCAAGTCGGAAGCTGTGATCATTGGGGTTTTTGTGTCGATTTTTACATCAAGTTCATTTTTTGTGTGATTGAAAGTTTGATTTGTTGTAGTAGGAAGCTTGCGGTTGAATTAGTAGAAAGCGAAAGTTTCAATTCTTGCAGTAGAAAGTTTGCATGTGCTAGTTAAAAGCTCCAACTTTTTTTAGTAGGAAGCTTGTCACGAACCAGTTGAAACTTCGTTTCTTCTAGTAGAAAGCTTGGTATGTGATCAAATTTGCTTTTGATTTGTTAGTGTAAAATTGTTATCAATCTAGTTAGAAGTTAATTTTTTTGTATAGAAGTATTAAAATCAGAACCATGGAAGCTGGGCAAAGAAGTGGAAATGTGCGGGAGGTTATTCCGACAACTACTATAGCGCTGTTAAAATTAACCACACCGGTGGTTGACCGCAAATCACAGCCCCAATGGTTCCCAGAATCCCAGTACCAGCTTTAGTCTGAATAATTTGTGAAAAACTTGGTAGGATTACATGCAGACCTCACACATGAGTCTACTGCCTACCAGCTAATTAAGCTCGCTAGCACAACGATTGGATTGTAGTCACCGGTGAACTCTCGACCCCATTGTCAGGATCATAATTAACACCTAAACCAGCAACTAAAATGTTGATTAAGCTAATTATCCTGTCCAGTGAGTCCCATCTGGAAGAGAACGATTTAAAAACAGATTTAATGGCCCTATGAGTATGACAGGTGGCCCCGAGGCCATTGGACTACTCTATTTACTAGGTCTATGTTGACCGCAGTCCCACTTGTCAGGCCCCTCTGGCCAGACAAATTAACCTGAGTAAGAAAAGTATTTAACAAAACTCGAAAATCAGAGAAAAAGAAAAATGGTTGCAGAGAGCTTAACCACACTAACTAAACTTCAAATATGTATTACTCACACATACTAACTCCAAATCAAATGATTCTTTTTGTGTTGTCCATAATTTTGTATGCACTTAGTTCTAGTACACAATTCATACATGTTGCTGTTGTAGAAAATATTGAAATTCAAATACCTCCACTTTAATCATAATGAACATTGCTTAAGAATTCATAGAACCATATCAGTTAACTTGATTATAATTTTGTTGTTTATATAAAATGATGCATTCCATCATGTCATCTAGTTCATGTCTACCACTTCCGTATATAAAAAAATTGACTTAAGCACATTATGCATGGTGATTAATTAATTAGGCATTCATCTCTACACCAAATTAAATATGAAATCAAGGCCCTCATCCATGTTAACTCATCCATATATGAAATCAAGGCCCTCATCCATCTTAACTCTGAAACGTACCTAAACTGAAATTAAAATTTCACGTAGCCCCGAATGGATAATAACCTATAAAACTTCATTTAGCTCGTTCTCCTTCATACAAATTTGAAACACGATAACTCTTTTTGTGTTATTCTTATTTTTCATCATACTCCATCCCAGCTGACATTTCATCGTATTCACATTGGGTGAAATAGTTGCTTAGACTTGATTTGCACTTTTAGAGGTTATTTGCTTCCTCTCGGTGTTTAGAGCAGCTCGGGGTTTCTCATGAGTATTCTTCAGAGTATTATACTTCTCCGTTACTAGACGAGGAAAGCACTCACTTAACTTTTATGATTTATTTTTGCAACGATATTGCTTATGGTTGCATATTTTATTATGGTAATTGTTGTTAATCATGCTTATGGATGACTTTGTACTAGCATGAGTAGGGTTCGTTGATGTTTGTCCAACAGGGTATGCTGATTAAATCGACTAACTAATACTAGATCACTTAATAAGTGAGATATGAGGGTTGGGGTCTAATACCAACAGATGGATTGGCAGGTGGCTAGCCTAGCCAATATCGGTGTCATTGGATTTTTTCCTTCACCCACGGTGGGAGTGTTACTGACGGTATTGGATAGTCATGGTCGGTCAATCATAAACTAATAACCCATCGGGGCACTTACAGTTTGGGATACGGGTGGTTACCCTGATCCCAACTCCATGATAAAGTTAGGGGTGACTTTAAAATTTTGGAATGATTTAATTAGTGGTAGTTTCCACTTGTGCTCAGATCTAGAAATTGATGAAATAATTTGTGAATCAAGTGGTTAGCTTGATTAGTTTGGTTCCATGCTGTACTCTTATGTCTATATTGTGAAGACCCGTATTTTCTAAAACCTAAATGTCAAGATTAGGAAATTGTTGTGCAATTTTGTATTCATGCATGCCAAAAGTTGGAGTAGATTTGAAATTTTTAATAAATGTTAATTAATATGAAAACTTCACATAAATATATGTGTACATACACATTGAGTATAAAAATTATACATCACAAGTATATACATGAATATTAAAAAATTCAACTAAAGAAATCATGCACAAGTTAAATATTCACATGGAGAGTAATTGAATTGCTATCAAAGGTTCAATTACAAGATACAAGTGTCCATTATAAAAATTTACAAATGATTACTATTACAAGGGAGGTTACATCACATTGTTATAGCAAAATAGAATACTATATAGAAGTTCTTCCCTTCGTCTCTATCTTCACCTTTTTCTTTATCTCCAACCTCTGCACACAAATACAAGGAAAACTCCAAAGGAATATTGATTATGTTGAAAATGTTTGCACCTCCTGAGGCTCATCCAAGATTTCAGGTAGAAGGAAAAGCATCAGAAGGGAGACATGAGGAAGAATAAGGAAGAGGGAAAAAATGTAGTAAGGAGACATATTTTTTATCATGAATAAAACGTTATGCCGTCCATGACCATGGACACAACTAATCGATTAGTTTAACACTTTGTAAAGGTTGTACACTTTACCTACAAGATGTAAGATTAACACATTGTTTCTGAAGGATCAAGATGACGGCCTAGAGTGAATAGGCCGCTATAAAATTTTAATCAAATTCTTGGTTTTAGTAAAACGATTGCGGAATTAAATGAACTCTAATACAATCTTGTGTAAGATAATTCTAGGTAGCAATACTAAGAGTTATGCTAAGTAAATAATAAGCTTGCAAAGATGTAATTGAATTGAAGAGATTAAACCAAAGTGAAGAGACACAATGATGTTGTTCTAAAGTTCGAATCCTTGAGGGGATTCTACGTCTTCGTTGAGGGACTCGGTTGCACTTGAGCTGAGTCTTTTTCAACCCTTTTCCTCCCGAGATTGCACAAAGCACTCCTCGTCTTTCTTATGGTATCTCTTCCCTTTCGGAGGCGAAATCCGGCCTTCACAAAGTTCCCACGACTCACCACACAAGTTGGGAGCTCATGAGCGACTCCTAACCATCTAGGAGTCTTCAACCTCCAAGAGTAACAAATGCACGCAAAGAAGCTTGAATGTGAACTCTAGTGCTCAAGAATCAATCTTTTATCTCTAGCACTCAACTCTCTTCCTCTCTTCACAAATCTCTTTCACAAAGATGAAGAACTTTTCTTGTGGAAGGGGGTGAAGCTTTTGCTCTTTGGAAGGCTGGAAACAAGAGAGCAAGAAGTCTAAGAGCTGTTGCAAGAGTTGGAATGAGTGGAAAGGTGAGGGGGAATATAAATACTCTCCTCCACAAACTAGCCGTTGGCCTCTTTTCAGCCCACATCGGAACTTCTGATACTTCAAATGCCAACGACTACATACCACACTTCAAACAACCAACCTGGGAAAAACAATTGATCGGAACTTCCGATACTTTAACAGAGCGAATAGAAAAGAGCCAAACCGGAACTTCCAGTAGGTCGGAACTCTGATACACATATCGGAACTTCCGATCACCTAGGACTGAAGAGACCGAGAGTCCAACCTTTGAAGAAACCGGAAGTCCCGATACGGATCGGAACTTCCGATAAAACCGTCAGAATATCCAATTGGACTTGGCCAAAAACTACACAAGTTAGAGCTACCTAGCATAGACCGGAACTTTCGATCCGAGAATCGGAACTTCTGATCTACTTCACACCACTGACCCGAGAGATCAAAAGATAGGAAAATCAGAGGTTCCAACCCAGTCGGAACTTCCGACCTAGCAATCGGAACATCTGATTTGACTTGAGGAAAACTACTCTCGGTAGTGGTTATAAGACCTAGAAATCTCTCTCTTATAAAAACAAAAATTGAATCTGAGCACTTAGATCATTTTCAAATTTCTAGGTTGCACCCCTCTTCATAGTACGGCAGTCCTATACTCAACAATGGATAAAAAGACATGCTCTTCTTTGGACAATTATTTGTCGTCTTCTCTTCTCATTTTTAGGGGTCATCAACAACATAAATTTCTTGCTTAGTGGAACCTTCACTTGTTACCATACTCGATGAACTCATTAGTTCCTTAATCGCTTGTCGTCAATCATCAAAACCTACATGGGGGGCCTAGATGCACTTTTAGTTTCACACTCTTCCGAAGAATGTGACTGAGCCCTTAGAACGAGGCATTTACAATGTTGTCCCCTAGTTGACACTACCCACTAGGCCAACTCTAGGATAGCTATCACTAGTAGTTGCCTCACTAGGCATATCCCTGGCTTCGTTCCCCTCCGCAGTGTCACCCTAGCTTTCAACAAATTAGTTGGCCAAGTCATGCCCATACTCAACTTGTGGTTGCACTTGGTTCATAATTTCATAAGTTCACAACTTAGTTTCTTATGGTGTAGGCGACACTAACACCAGCCCTTGAAATAACAACACATGTTAATTCATCACCACATCAATCCATTTGTCGCCCACACCTTAGTGGTAAGTTTCACCCAGTGTAGATTTTAGACAGAAGTAGAAATAGAGGGGAGAATGCTCAACGAGCCCAACATATCACCAAGTGATAGCCAAAAATAATTCATGATAAGAATCATCATTGGATGAGGCAAAAATTGAATTTTATCTAAACTTTGCAGGGCTAAGCTTGTGTACTTCTAATAATAATTGAATAACTACTCTAGATAAAACAAGGCATGAGAACATGTATTTATGGTTCACTTTGGAACTGACGCTAAAGCATTTGCTAAATACAAAATGGCATGAATATTTATAAAAGACACAAAATATAATGATTTTCAAATTGGGATCAAGATGATCAAGAATAAGGGGCATGCCTTCGTTTACGAGTTGGTCTTTTTGTGTAGGAACTTGTATTTTACCCAACGTTGTTACTTCCTATTCATCGCAATGACAATAAAGTGCAAAGCAAATTAATATAACTCCAAATCAACTATCAAATGGACAAACTAGAAGAACAGGGCTAGCAGGGTCGGATAGGTGTCAAAGAACAAAGCTGAAGACATAGGATGAGAGACTATCCAAGTGACTCTTGGACACTGAGACAAGGTACAAGATCACTTAACCTGATATAAATGATGTGATCTATTGGTCAATAGCATAATACTAGTTGATATATAGGATTCATCGAAATAGGACTATAGTTAAGTTGGATCGAGAGGTTGATCTCAACAAGAGTAATCATGTCTACATTACATAAAGCAATGTGCATGATTGGATAAATGTATCAAAATGATATAGTGTCTGCATGTCAAAGAACTAAAGTTAACCCACATGCGAGATAGAGGTAGACGTGCAACTAGGAATAGGATATGGTCGATGAGGACCAAAACATAACCATATGATCAAACATAGAAACCTAACACACTAGCAAAGCAAGCATGACCTATCATACTAGTGGTCAAGCAAGGTCCTGGCATGCTAGTTGGCAAGAAATGCTAATAGGTAATATGTCAATATATATTGAAACAGTGCAAAACATACAATCACCATGTAACAGGCTACATAAACTAGACATGAAAGAGAGGTCAGGCAAGACGTAGCATAGCACCAAACATATGATTGTGCAGCTATAATCCCAGAAAGATTATAATTTAAGAATCACCATTGACAATGCAAAAGGTAATGAACTATATGACAATAACAAGAACTAGAATATCTATTGCATGCACCATATGTGATGCCATATGCAACACAAAATAATAATTCTATACATGCCATTGTGTATATTGTTGGGACCCAAAATTCATAACAGAGAATCTTAAGTGAAATCACCCGCTAAGTCGAAACATCAACCCCGACCTCAACCCTTGGGTATCAATTCCAAGAGGAGTGGAGTGATATGGCTTCGAATAGCCCGAGACGTCAACCCCGAACTTGCTCCGGCAAACTAATGCATAAATTAAGTAGGGTGATATGGTCTCCTCACTCTTTTCTCACCGAGTCGGAACATCAATCCCAAACTCATCCCAGCAAATGAATGCTCGGCTGGAGAAGGATGATATAGTTCCTAAACTCCCAGTGGAAGAGTCACTTCACACAGGTGATTAAACCTAACAATTCTATGCTATAGACTCTGAAACCCTACCCGCACCATGTGCTTCAATAACATGCACGCAAGGCATATGAGGCAAGTGAGAACAAACAAGTAGCACAACAGCAACTCTACGACTGAAACTGCAATAATACTAGTTGTTCTTTAAAACTTAACAACACAATTCACAGAAAGAGTTGATTACATAGCGGAAGATTAAACATGGCTAAGAAGCCAAAAAGGTAAGGCCAAAAGATAGCATCAAAACAAACCAAACTGCCGAACCCTAGGCAGGACCACTGCCTGGGATCCCCAGCGACTAGTCGTCGTGGGCGTCGATCTTGAAGCGACCCTGCACACCACTGCATGGTGTAGTGTGCTAGTCTTGACATAATATAACAAAATCTCATCTCATTATATTACATCCATCAGAATGTATAACAGAAGCATTGATGGTCCAACAACTATATTATTAAAAACTCTAAAATACGAAAGTTTACAACTCAACTGAAATAAAATAAGATACGTTCGGTTGGAAATAACAACTGAAATATAGAGCTGAAACTTAAAGGCAGAATACCATATACATAAGGTTTTAATTTTTACTATGATTAGTTTTGTACTATCCTATTCTTGCTCTATTTATATCTCTTCTTGCTCCCCGTACTCGATGTAGTAATTGACTCCTTCAATTCCTCCAGTCAGGTCCGGCTCCTCTTTTCCTTCCTGAATTTCGACTTCCTCGTATTCGACCTCTAACAGTTTAGAGTCTAACAAAGAAGAGTTTATGCAGGGGATGAGTACAGAAGGTACTCAACAAGTTCATGAATAGCAAAAGGTGTTTGAATGATTATTTCTACTAGGACAACAGTCCTGAAAGAATATGCATTTTTCCAATAACATTTCTGGACAAAAGTCAAGTTTTAGTTTTTCTATGTTTAGAAGGCTTCACGGGTCGTTAGAACCTCCGATGGTTCCTTTCCCGTCACGATCGCAGTTCATACCTAGAACAGGGAGTGACAATGCCACACTTCAATACACTCTGTAGAGGTGCGCTACTTTACCCACAAGTGTTACTTAGCCTTCACGCCGGGTACAAGATCCATCACACCCCCATTGGTGCATGGCCAGGTCTAAGGTTCCGAGTCTTTTCACCCTTCCCTTGGGCAATATCTCCCCTTACGTAGTCGGTCCTGTACCGACTACCCACCTCGTCATTATAGCGTACTTTTCTGAAGAATTCCGGGGACATAACGCCTCCCCAAGCGTAAATTCAGGGTTTATCGCTCCCCTGGGCAAGGGACATAACGCTTCCCCAGGCGTTACGATATATATGTTCCTGGGAGATATGCACTAAGAAGGTGTTACTTGACTCGCCTGTCCCATAACAGGCCTTGCGGTTAACGCTATCTATACGGCGTGAGAATGCCAACTGACATTTGTTATTAACCTTATGGTGATACCATATGCAATGGAACCCTGACCACCCCAACAATTTTCATACCGGGGTTCCACTGCCCACCAATATATGATTGAACGAATCATAATACAGTCCATTTATTAATTACCACAAGCCAAGTGATAAGAAGAAAGGAATTTTGCATATATGTTGGTAGAAATAATTCTCAAACATGGACAAGAAATGAACTTGCCTTGAGATGGATAAGAAGTGTAGTGAGAGGTCTCTTCAGATGAAATCGGCAGAACTTCGGGATCTGAAGTGGAATAATTGTCCGATAAGGATTAATTCCAAAAATAAATTTGCAAATGCATAATGTAGATGATGCATATGATTATAATAATTAATTTCTCCTTTCTAAATTTAATTATGAGCCTATTGATCAAAAGTTTATGTGAATTTACAATGACTTATTTATTTATCTCTTTGATGAAATTTATTTTTAAAGCTACAATAGTTCCATTAGAAATTTCTAATGTTAATGCATATATATGTATATGTAATCATGCAAAACAATTATGCTTTTAAATTATTATTTTTTTGTTATAAATTAATGTATTTATAACAATAATTAAGGTGATTTTGCTAACATATGTATGTTTATTTTGATCTAATCTTCATTTTCCATATTTTTGTTGAATTATTTCTACAAAGAAAGAGGAAAAATCCCTCACATATACACTCTAACACTCATGTACTAACTTATTCATCAATTGACTTGGTTACTAGCTATTAGCATTAGCTATACTTGCGTACAGCAAATCAATTGGCTGCACTCAGCTATACGCGCATGTGTGTTACTTCTTTTTGTGTTATCTCTCCTCTGCCTTAACTCAGATGACGCTTCCTCTGCCTTATCTCTCATGCGACGCTTCTCTTCTTTCCGCTGCTGCTAACTACCCATGCCTCTAGATCTTGGCCGCCGCAGCTAACAAACGACACTAGTGGCCGCAGTTCCGTGCTCCCATCTACTTCGTTCTCACAGTCGTCGTCTCCTCTACTATTTCCCTTTTTTTTCTCGTGATTTCGTCCATGTTCATGAAATCTCCAGCCACCATGGCTCGGAGGACTCTTCTCCGGTCAAATTGCCGCCGCCTATGACATCTCTTCGGCCTCCTCTTATTTTCCCCCAAAATTTTCCTTTCGATTACGTCTTCTACATCTCTAATTTTTCGCTGCCACCAGGAGCACGTCGTGGTTCAGGACACCGCCGTTTACCCCTCAGGTCACTGTCATCTACTACTCGGGTCACTGCCACCGGGGGAAGGCGGCGAGCTCATCACACCGTAACTACAGTGGTGGTGCTCTCCATGGCATCAGTGAGTTCTTCTTTATCACCAACTCCTTCCATTGCTCTGTGATGTCTATTACTCGCTAACATGGGATGCTACGGGTTAATGGTTACTTTGTATATTTGTGTTTGAAACACTCTCCTTCCTGAGCAATTACTTCTTAATGGTGGTGTTGTTGTTGGTGATTGAGGTTTGGCATGGCTTAGTTTGTACCGTTCTAGGGTTCTTTAAGACCTCTCTACCATGCTCATGCTGGATGTTTGATTTTTCCTATATGGCTGACACTGATAAGAACAGATACATATGTGTATAGGAGTTGGCAGCCTTGCTTGATTTTTAACTGATGACGACAGGTACTATACTTACCTTAGTCCGAGTATTTGGTTGGCATATATATGAACAGAGAATACACTGGATTCTTAGTCTATTCATTTTGTGTGGTTTTATCTGATAAGAACAGATTTATACTTGTTCTTTGAATTGGTACTAATTATGATGAATTTTCGGATTCTGATGTATCGAGAGGAGGATAAGAACAGATCCTATGCATAAACTCTCTGTTGAACATTTAGCTATATAGTAAGCTATGATATGAGAGCCCTATGTGTATTTATCTACATGAATGATTACTAAAGTTGGTAAGAACAGATATTATCCTTGAGCTTAACCTATTCTCCTTCTTTCCTCTAATTTCTCCTCATCTGATCTCCAAAACTGATAAGAACAGATTACTCATGCTTGGTTTGTTAGATATTTTTATTTAGCCTAACATAGATTATTTCTGTAGAACTTAAGTATTACTTCTCCTTTGCTAAAAGCTTCTATCTCCTCTATTTTTTCCTACCTTAAGCAAGACTGAAGCTTGGTCTTGTGGTATTTTGGAACCTGCTTCTTCAGGCTACGCTTGCTCCTCCTTGCTGCCTTGATTTGCTGCTCAGCTAGCTACTGCCTTGCTCTTGTTACTATAGCTGGAGTTGGTTGATGTGAAGACATGAATGAGGTACCTAAGGTCCTATTTATAGGTGCTTGGGGCTGGTGTGCTGGGATTTCGAATTTGACTAGGTTTTGACACCTATTGAGCTGATTCACCTCATGGCTGGTGACTAAGCTGCATTCATGGCAGCCCTTGCTTGATCCTTATCTTCCTCAAGCTTGAGGTGGCAAGGCTGCTGCCACCAGCAGCTTAAGGCTGATTCATTCCCCTTGGTCAGGTTGATGATATTGTGGATTTGGTCACTTGCTGCCTATTGCTGTTGTACATTGGCTGTTGCTAAGATCAAGATATTTAGCATTTTTGAATGCCTAGGTCTTGCTGGATTACTACTTGAAAGCAGACCTCATTTCTTTTTTAGAACAAAATCAGTTGCCTAATGGAGGTTAGTTTAAACAGAAATTGACTTAAGGAATTTAATCGGTTGCCTTGGTTGCCTAATCGAATTCAAATGCCTAATCACTTGTTGCCTTATGTTCCAGGACATGCTGCCTTAAGATTGATTCCTATTTGCTTACTATGAACTGTTGCCTGTTGCTTAATTGAAAATTCTTCCTAAGTCAATTTAACCCCTTTTTGAATCCAGAACTAGTTAAGTCAATTTAACCCCTTTTTGAATCCAGAACTAGTTCTCTGGATTCACAAAACTAGCCTCCTAAACAAATGCATTTCCTTTTTGGAAATGCAACATTTTAACTTTAACCAACATTTTTCCTTTTGGAGTTTTTCTTCTTTTGTCCATGTGCAGGTTGAAGAAAAGAATTGAAGATGAAAAGAGTTGAGGAAAAGAGTGAAGATGAAAGATTAACAATAGATAGGTCTTTATTTTTCTTGTAACATTTATGCCTTGTAATACCTAGATCATTTGTAACTTCTGTTTTTTTGGACTTTTGTAATGGTGACATAATTATTTGAATATACCTGTCTTCTTGAATTACTTTATGATTCTTATATATATATATATATATATTGGAATTGTATTACTTTTGCATATATATATGTTTGCTAAATATTTTATTCAACGTATCAAGAAATTCTAAATTTACCCAAATTGTAGATATGCATGAATGCAAAGAAAGAATTAAACTCCTAATCTTTAGTGTTTAGGTTTTAGAAAATACGGGTCCTCACATCCTCTCCCCCTTAAAATAATTTTCGACCACAAAATTCTAACTTTCGTACCTGAAAGGTAAGGGTAGTCTCTACGAAGATCTTCCTCTTTTTCCCACGTTGCTTCTCTTGCTGGATGATTCTTCCACTGTACTTTGTAGTATTTGATGGCTCAGTTTCTGAGTTGTTTCCAGTCCTCTTCCAATATCTTTGTTGGTCTCTCAATATATGACAAATCTGGTTGTAATTCAATTTCTGAATACTTGACTGATTCGGCCGGTGGTTTGAGACATCTTCGGAGTTGAGAAATATGAAAAACATTATGAACCTTAGATAGACTTTCTAGTAATTCTAATTCATATGCAACTTCACCTTTTCTACTTAATATCCGAAAGGGACCTATATATCTCGGGCTTAGTTTTCCTTTTATCCCAAATCTTCGAGTTCCTTTTGTTTAGGTTTTAGAAAATACGGGTCCTCATAGATCTCTACATAGAAACCATCTGTTGAGGGGATGATTTTCTCCACGCAAAATTATCAATGACTACAAGGTGAGTACAAAAATTGTACTCCGCAAGACTTACAAGGGAAATTAGTAATAGATGCAACATGTTTCAATAAGGGGTAATTGTGGGATATTTTGCGGAAAGCTGATTATCCATTTGATAATACTTTTTAAATAGAATGAAGTCAACTACTGGATTGCTTTTAAAGGGGATGAGTCGAAGCTTCATAATAAGATCTATTGCAGACTACCGCACACTTAATCCTCGATTCTTCCTCAACCACCAGGGAGGAAGCAATCGCTAACACCTCAACCTTAGAGTTGGCATGTTTTAAAGTATTGTTGTAGTTGTCTAATTTGATGCGGATTCTTACCAAGTTGTCCATAACCGCGGACACGGCTATTCGAATAGTTCAAACCCTAAAGGGGTGTACATCTTAACTACACGTATCAATCGACTCTTAATGATAGGCCGAAGACACACTTCACGAGGTGTGTTAGCAGAGTGTGACTGAACACGACCTTTACAATGTTTTTGACTTAAGTATGAGCCGTCCTAATGGGCTAATTCGTGTACACCAGTCTGGCTGGTACCCCAACACAGTCCCAAAAGTTGTAGCAGGTGATACATCCCCGGTCCCGGACCCTGTATAACCCTTACACCTATATATTGAGGCACCACATCATATCATTTTTTTACTCACCCAGCAAATGGAAACGGCAAACTATGCAGCTCATGACTCAATTCTAGACAACTTATTTAGTCGTGAGTGACCCATTATACCACCCGTGTAGAAGTATGCTAATCTTGGTTCAAAAGGACACCGGGAACCGGTCCTTGTGGGGAAAACGAGACAACCCACCATGCTCCTAGCCATGGCCTCTCGTCTAAGCCCAATCATTATTAATCAAGTTCATTAGTTACTTCCCGGTGAACACCAACCTACCACTTAACCCACCAAGAGTGTTGTGTTTTGTCTGCCATCCAAGAAATTGCGACTTTTACATGACTAAGCATGTCTAAGCATCACTATCTATATAAGTAACTTAGACGCAACAACTATACTACTCTAAATAGGTTGGGGGTGTGGTGGGGTTGATTGAGCGACAAAGTAAGTTATGCAAGGAATAAAGCTAGTACTTAGCATAAAGTATAAGTTGAACATATGCGATAGGGTTTTAAAAACAATTAATAATTTGCAAATAGTAGGATGATCGCAAAATATTCAAAGGGTTGCTTGCCTTGCGGTTCGGCTATTAAGTCTAGTTCCTGCTTAGGATTATACGCTTCAGAATCCTCCGGCTCTATCGGGAAGAACAGAAACACCAGAAAAGGGAGGTGTAATAATAAATATCACAATGATGAACATCTGCATGATATGAAATGCATGTCATGGCATAGAAGACTCAAAATAAAAGCTAATGCAAGTGGAATCAATTTAATCAGAGTCCGGACGCTCGAGATATCGTGACCCAGCGATTTCCGGCTAATTGGGAAAACCCTAATTTCGGTTTTTAGCCATTTACATTTTTCCTAGCATGCAAACATGTATGAAAATGACATAATTGAGTAGATCTTATTTTTTAAACATTTTGATATATTATTTACATTTGTCTGATTAAAAATAGATTTTTTTATGAATTTTCTAAGATTTAATCAATTTAAATACCCTTTTTATATTTTTCTCAGTAAATAAAATTAACATTAAATAATAAATATTTTTATTACTCATCTCTGTCCTAGCCTCAGAGACTGACATGTGGGCCCGATGGTCAACTCTGGTCAAAGTTGACCGAGTCAATGATAGGTGGGGCCCACTTGTCATATATCCATTATTTTCCATATTCTTTTATTTAAATTCTGCTAGGTGGGTCCCACATGTCATACACAGTACCAAATTTAAATCTAGTTAGTGCATTAATTACTATTATTAATGTGTCGGATTAGAGTTAATTACCAATCATTAGCACTAATTACCATATTAATTATAGTTTAGCAATTAATGTGTCGGATTAACATTAATTACTAATCATTAGCATTAATGATGTCGCTTAACATTAATTCGGGTATTAAACATGTCTTAAAGACATAATTAAGGGTAATGAATGCCCTCATTAAGTGGCCGGGATCCGGCTCGGGCTCGGTCTGACCCGGCGGTTCGTCCGGCGTGGCGCCGCCGGCAGCGGCAGGGGTCGGGGCGATAGGGGGGAGGGAAAGAGAGGCAGCGGCGCTTGGCTTTTCGGGAGGCAGCGGGGAGCATGGCGGCGAGGGCGAAGCGAGGGGAGGAGGCGGCGGCCGAGGCGGACTGCGAGGTGGGGGCGGGGCGGAGCGGCGATGGGGGCGGTCGGGACGTGGCAAGGCGAGGAGGCAGTGGAGCGATGAGGTGGGGGCGAGGCGGGGGAAGAGGAGGGGAGAGGGGCAGCTGGGGCGGGGGAAGAGAAAGGGGGAGAGAGCTCGGGGGGGAGAAATAGGGGAGGGGGCGGCGAGGTGGGGAAGCAGGAGGTGGCGGGGAGCGCCTCGGCTGCTTGCCACGGCAAGCAGCTCGGTGGCAAGCCCCGGACGAGGGCGGCGGCGGTTGGATGAGGACGGGGAGGAGATACGGTTGGGGGCGAGCGGGCCAGGCGGCGGGGATGGGCCAAGGGTGGAGCGGGCCGACGGCGGGGATGGGCCAGGGAGAGAGGAGGCCCAGGCAGAGGAGAACTGGGCCGCTCGGCCCAGCTGAGAGGGAGAGAGGTGGGGCAGAGCCAGGCGGGCCAGGCCGGTGGGCCAGCGGGGTGAGGGGAAAGAAATGGGCCTCGAGAGGGCCCATCCGGGGTTGAGGGTTAGATTAGGTTTTTATTTTTTCCTTTCTAGTTTTTAGTTTTTAATTTCTTTCTCCTCCAAAATAATGTAAATTGAAATTTTGATTTCTCTAAAATTACTCAAATTTAGGATCATGCACATGCCATGATGCTCAAAACATGGTATAGACTTTGGGGATGTTACAAACCTACCCCCTTTATAAGAATCTCGACCCCGAGATTCGGATTAGCTGGAAAAGAGGGAGGGGTACGCTGATCGAAGTAGATATTCGCGTTCCCAAGTGGCTTCTTCTTCGGAATGGTTGACCATTGGACTTTAAGAAACTTCACGTTGCGTCTTCTTGTAGTCCTTTCCGCTTCGTCGAGAATACGAACGGGATACTCTTGGTAGGAAAGATCTTCTTGAAGATCTAGAGCATCAATGGCCGATTCTGGAATTGGATCTTTGAAACACTTCCGAAGTTGCGAAATATGGAAGACATTATGGATATTGGAGAGCGAAGAAGATAATTCCAACTGATATGTGACTTCACCTCGTTTAGAAAGAATACGGAAGGGACCAATATAACGATGTGCCAACTTTCCTTTGGCGCCAAATCGGTGAACACCCTTGAGAGGAGTGATCCGAAGATAGACTTTATCATTTGTCAAGTAGATCTCACGACGATGAGGGTCGGAGTAGCTCTTCTGACGAGATTGAGCAGTTTTCAACCGCTCTTGAATAACTCGGACTTGATCCTCCGCTTCCTTGATCAAATC
Source organism: Stipa capillata (assembly GCA_019208055.1). Lineage (NCBI taxonomy): Eukaryota > Viridiplantae > Streptophyta > Magnoliopsida > Poales > Poaceae > Stipa > Stipa capillata. The sequence continues at coordinate 82,635 of JAGXJF010001986.1, read as the reverse complement.
CGGTCCAAGAATTTATCTTTCTCCAGTCTCAAACCAATTGAGTGGAGTCCAACATTTGCGTCCATAAAGGACTTCGAAAGGGGCCATGCCTAGACTTGTTTGGAAACTGTTGTTATACGAGAACTCAGCAAATGGAAGGTACTTCTCCCACTTCGCGCCGAAAGATATAACACAAGCCCTAAGCATATCCTCAAGGATTTGGTTAACCCTTTCGGTTTGTCCGCCTGTTTGGGGGTGATAAGTTGTGCTGAAAGAGAGATGAGTTCCCATAGCAGCTTGAAGGCTTTCCTAAAATCTGGAGGTGAACAAACTACCACGATAAGAGATTATCCGCTTAGGGATTCCGTGGAGAGATACTATCTGAGATATATATAACTCAGCTAATTGGCTAGCTGGGATCTTCTCTCGGATAGGGAGAAAAAGTGCTACTTTGGATAGAGGATCAATGACTATCCAAATGGCATCATTCCCCTTCTGAGTTCTTGGGAGACCGGTGACAAAATCCATGCCAATTTCATTCCACTTCCACTCAGGAATAGGCAGAGTTTGGAGTGTGCCTGTGGGTTTTGGTGTTCCGCCTTAACACGACGATACACATCACATTCAGAGATGAAGTGAGCGATCTCTCTTTTCATTCGGGTCCACCAAAATCTTTGCTTAAGATCTTGGTACATCTTCGTACTACCCGGATGAATAGACAACGAAGAGTCATGAGCTTCACGAAGGATAGATTCTTGAAAATTTTTATTCTTCGGCACAACAAGACGTTTGCCAAAACGAACAACACCTTGATCATCGATTGAGAAACATTTAGCAATTTCACTAGCAATGTTTTCCTTGATCTTGTGGATACCCTTGTCTCACTTTTGAGCGGACTCGATTTGATCTTCCAAGGAAGGTTGGATTTCGAGGGCATTAAGGAAACCAGATTGAACGACTTCAAGGTTGAGTCATGCAAACTCCTCATAGAGGAGCGGTTGATGTTCTTGGATTGTAAGATTATTGTAGTAGGTTTTCCGGCTAAGTGCATCCGCCACAACATTAGCCTTACCAGTTGGTAATGGAGACCTATGTCGTAATCTTTGATCAATTCCAGCCATCTTCATTGCCTGAGATTCAGGTCGGGCTGGGTAAAGAGATACTTCAAACTTTGGTGGTCGGAGTACAACTCACAGTGATTACCGATAAGATAATGTCGCCAAATCTTCAAAGCATGAACCACCACAGCAAGCTCTAGGTCATGAGTTGGATAGTTGGTTTCATGTGGTCTTAACTGATGAGAAGCATAGGCTACCACAGGTCCTTCTTGCATCAACACACAACCCAGACATAGGCGAGAAGCACAGGAGCGGAAGTCAACTTGCGTTTCAGCTCTTGAAACTTTCTTCGCATCTTCAGACCACTCGAACTTCTTTTCTTTCTTGAGGAGTTCGGTCAAAGGTTTAGCATGTTTGGAGAAGTTCTCGATAAAACGGCGATAATATCCGGCCAGACCAAGAAAACTCCGCACTTGCGTAACCGATTTAGGTTGTTCCCAATTGAGAACATCCTTAACTTTACTAGGATCCACGACGATACCTTCCGCCGAAAGCACGTGGCCTAGAAAAGCAACTTCTTTGAGCCAAAATTCACACTTGGTGAATTTAGCATAGAGTTTATGTTCACGAAGTTTTTCCAAGACATGATTCAAGTGCTCAACATGATCTTCTCTAGTCTTGGAAAAGATGAGGATATCATCAATGAAGATGATCACAAAACGATCCAGATGATCCAAGAAGATGGAATTTATCAACCTCATGAAGGTACCAGGAGCATTGGTTAACCCAAAAGACATCACGGTGTATTCATACAACCCATAACGAGTCATAAACGCCGTCTTTGGAATATCTTCGGGTCGGATCTGATTTGACGGTAGCCCAACCTCAAATCAATCTTGGAAAAGACAGTTGCTCCGGTTAACTGATCGAAGAGATCATCAATACGAGGAAGATGATATTTGTTTTTGATCGTCACCACATTAAGAGGTCGATAATCAATACACATCCGAAGACTTTTGTCTTTCTTCTCCACGAATAGAGCAGAGCATCCCCAAGGTGAGGAGCTAGATCGAATGAAACCTTTTTCTTCTAACTCCTGAAGTTGTTTCTTCATCTCGACCAACTCATTTGGAGGCATCCGATATGGGCGACGATAGATGGGAGCGGTTCCTGGAACCAACTCGATAACAAATTCGACGTCGCGATCAGGTGGCAAACCTGGTAGCTCGTCGGGAAAGACATCTAGGAAGCCACTGACCACTGAAACATCAGAAAGATCAGGAAGAGACTTGCCTTCAAGAGCACAAAGATGATGTCCGATGAATCTCAGGTTACAAGGAACAGTTTGACTGGAAGGATGGAAAAGAGTTACGGTCTTGGTTGCACAATCAATTAAGGCTCGATGTGCAGCTAACCAATCCATACCCAGGACGATGTTGATATCTGTGGAAGCCAAAGCAATCAAGGTAGCATGGAACTCAAAATCTGCAATTCTGATGCAAACTCCACGGCATTCTCAGGATAGCCTCATCACCGATCCCGATGCAAAGATAGATAAAGGAATTGACATAAACTCAAAAGATATATTATGTTCTTCAGCAAAACCTTCAGCTATAAAAGAATGGGAAGCTCCCGAATCAAAAAGGATGGATGCTGGAATTGAATTAACAAGAAGCGTACCCAAAATGACATCGGGTGCTTCTTGGACTTTTTCAGCGACCACGTGATTCACGCAACCACGACCAGTTGGCTGAGGCTTTGGGTTTGCCTTCTTGAACGGGATATTGCCCCGAGCTTGACTTTGCCCCGGATTAGAGCGAGGTGCCGAATTCTGATTTTGAGGACACTCGCGAGCATAGTGACCAGGTTGGCCACACACATAGCAGACTCCAGCAGGTGGCCTCGGAGCAGGATTAGCCGGTTGTCCTCCAACTGGCCTTGGTTGGAAATTCTGCGGAGGAGGATGACGAACAAAACTCGATGGCCTTGAGGAAGGAGTAGCACGGTTGAACGCGCTAGCTGGAATCTAGATACGCCTCTTCTGGGATTAGGGTGTGATGGCTTAGCAGCATCACGAGCATGTTTACGCGATTCCTCAAGAGATCACCGACCATGCTCCAACTTGATAGCCTTGTTCATCAAGGTCTGGAAACTTGCGAAATCGAAGGGGTGCAACTCATAACGGATCTCCGGATTGAGACCTTTGCGGAACTTCTTTTGCTTGTCATTAGGAGCATAACGAGCCAAGTGGTTGAATTGATGGAGATACTTGGTGATATTGTTCCGCCCCTGCTTAAGGATGCGGAATTCTTCCTTCTTGACGTCCATTACTCCCTCCGGAATATGAGCTCCGCGAAAGGTGGCACAGAACTCTTGCCATGAGATTACATGGTCCTTCTCCTGCATGGAGAGAAAGCTTTCCCACCAGGCACCTGCGGCACCTTCGAGCTGATATGCTACGAAGTTCACGCGGTCTGCCGCAGGAACATGCGCAGTCTCCATCTTTCGTTCAATGGTGCGAAGCCAATCATCGGCTTCTAGTGGATCTTCAGAGCGATTGAAGATTGGGGGTTGAGTCCGAAGGAACTCTGAAATTCCAACTCGATCATCGGATTGACGGTTGGTATTCTAAACAAGGTGCTCCAGAAGTCGAGTTTGATCCATACGGTTACGCTCGATTTGAAATAAAACTTCCACCATTGTTGGCGGTGGAGGAGGAACATTGTCGTCACGATTGGCATCACGACCACGATTACGACTTGCCGAAGGGCTGGTATGCCGACTGTCAGCCATCCTGAAGTAAGGAATAGAAGTTACTTCAAGATTTAAGATCAAATCATATGGAAAATTTATGACGGAATGTACTGAGGAAACTGAACAGTGTGGGAACAAGATGGAGTCTAAATATGCCACAAATGGTAGTACGAAAGCCACAAAGCTAAAATTCATCCCATAGTAGACACGGATAGACATATGGTACATATGATACATGGAAGTAATATTACAAGCTCATAGGCTAGAATATGTACATGATCATGCTACAATACCATACTCACACTCTGAGGTTTAGTTCCTATACATTATTCATCTACAACGTCAGATGGCCACAGACTTGGAAAGGAAAATCATACACTGCCATCACGCAGGATGGTCGAGTGTACACTTTGTACAAATGTACATATACACATCAAGAAAGTGCCTAAAACACCTTACTGCTCTGCAAGCGGAGGCGGGAGGAGCTCACGAGGGGTGCCAAATTGCTCAGCTCCTTTCGGTTGGGAAAGATTTGGACAACGACGAGGTCCAGTAGAAATACGAGCGTTGCGGAGGGGACCTCGGGCAGGTGTGATACCGCCAACATCTGGATAAGAGATATCCTCAGGAACTAGCTTGATTTGTGCATTCAACACTCCTGGGCGTAAGTTGTTCATACGAACACTTGGCTCCACCGACACCAGGAGGTTCCACAGTTGGGCACGAGTAGCAAAGAGCTCATGTCTAACCACTCAGTAGTGCTGGTCTAGAGCCTTAATCAGATCAACTTGCCGACGCACTTCGGGATCATCGCTACTATCCATGTCGGTATATATCGCATAATTCACCTGATATTCCTCAGGTGGCAAGGAAGGAAAAGAGCGGTAAGCCGACAAGGACATTAGCGGTAGATCATACCGCAGACGAGTGAGAGCACAGTAGCCAGCTTCCTGGACTGCCATCTCAGCAGTTGTGCCAACCCCATAGAAGATGTGCATAGCACGAGTGTCGAATTCATTATAGGGGTGGATAAGAACCATTGCCAAGTACTGAGTCATAAAGAAATCTCGGAATTGCTCATAAACGGTGTACTCCAGCATCCATCGATAATGATTGCTCGCCAAAGCATAGGCAAGAATCGTGGGAAAACCAGGGGTGTCAATGCATCTGGTAAGACGGACGATCTGCCCACGAGGCATCTAGATCAAGAAACAAGAGTTAGAACTCCATAGTAACTGAATTAGGTGAGAGGGAAGGTAAAGATACCCGAAACATGTGAATTCTAACTTTTGAGTGGAGGAGGGGAGTAATCAATCCACTTTTTAACCAAATGAAGAGGTAAGGAGAAGACTAGGATTGAAAAGAATAAGGAGGAAATAGAACCACTACTTATGCTTTTCACAAATCCTTTTTAAGTTCAAAATAGTTTTCAAAATTCTAGACCCAACAACGACCAAGATCAAAGGTTATCCTACAGACAGTCCTGCTCTGATACCAAGCCTGTCGGGACCCAAAATCCATAACAGAGAATCTTAAGTGAAATCACCCGCTAAGTCGAAACGTCAAACCCGACCTCAACCCTTGGGTATCAATTCCAAGAGGAGTGGAGTGATATGGCTTCGAATAGCCCGAGACGTCAACCCCGAACTTGCTCCGGCAAACTAATGCACAGGTTAAGTAGGGTGATATGGCCTCCTCACTCTTTTCTCACTGAGCCGGAACATCAATCCCAAACTCGTCCCGGCAAATGAATGCTCGGCTGGAGTAGGATGATATAGTTCCCAAACTCCCAGTGGAAGAGTCAATGACAGGTGGGGTCATATATACATTATTTTCCTTATTCTTTTATTTAAATTCTACTGGGTGGGTCCCACATGTCATACACAGTACCAAATTTAAATCTAGTTAGTGCATTAATTACTGTTATTAATGTGTCAAATTAGAGTTAATTATCAATCATTAGCACTAATTACCATACTAATTATAGTTTAGCAATTAATGTGTCAGATTAACATTAATTACTAATCATTAGCATTAATGATGTCGCTTAACATTAATTAGGGTATTAAATATGTCTTAAAGACATAATTAAGGGTAGTGAATGCCCTCATTAAGTGGCTGGGATCCGGCTCGGGCTCGGTCCGACCCGGCGGTTTGCCCGGCGCGGCGCCACCGGCAGCGGCAGGGGTCGGGCCGACGGGGGAGGGGGGAAGAGAGGCGGCGGCGCTCGACTTTTCGGGAGGCGGCGGGGAGCACGGTGGCGAGGGTGAGGCGAGGAAGGAGGTGGCGGTCGAGGCGGACGGCGAGGTGGGGGCGGGGCGGAGCGGCGATGGGGGCGATCGGGACGGGGCGATGGGGCAGTCGGGACGGGGCGAGGCGAGGAGGCGGCGGAGCGACGAGGTGGGGGCGAGGCGGGGGGAGGAGGCGAGAGGGGCAGCCGGGGCGGGGGAAGAGAAAGGGAGAGAGAGCTCCGGGGGGGAGGGAATAGGGGAGGGGGTGGCGAGGTGGGGAAGCAGGAGGCGGCGGCGGTTGGATGAGGACGGGGAGGAGATAGGGTTGGGGGCGAGCAGGCCAGGCGGTGGGGATGGGCCGAGGACGGAGCGGGCTAGGCAGCGCGGATGGGCAGGCCAAAGAGGAGGCCTAGGCGGAGGAGAACTGGGCCGCTCGGCCCAGCTGAGAGGGAGAGAGGCGGGGCAGAGCTAGGTGGGCCAGTGGGGTGAGGGGAAAGAAATGGGCCCCGAGAGGGCCCATCCGGGAGGAAGGGTTAGATTAGGTTTTTATTTTTTTCCTTTTTAGTTTTCTGTTTTTAATTTCTTTCTCCTCCAAAATAATGCAAATTGAAATTTTGATTTCTCCAAAATTACTCAAATTTAGGATCATGCACATGCCATGATGCACAAAACATGGTATAGACTTTGGGGATGTTATCAAACATAGGTATGTACATATACACATGCAATATACCTATGTATATATGTACTACTATGCTATATGACATAAGATAACATGGCATCCTTCATGCTAGTATCACATATGAAACAATAATCTATGCATGCTGATATATATAGACTATATAACATTAAACCAACATGTGACATGACTTAATAATAGTAATTCAGTAAAAAATTATTATTCTAACATATATGTTGATATATATGACTATATGCACTACATGATTATGCAACATAAATTCATGATGAACATGTACAACTTAATTGTGTTTAAACAAAGAATCAAACGATAAACAGGGGTAAAATAATGTATTAAACCATTCCCTGACAGATTATTATCTAAACATGCAATGGTCTATATATATATGCATAACCATATATGCAAACCATATGAAATGCGTTGTGCAAATATGAAACATGTGTGTAATTTTAACCATATTATAAACAGAGATTAATAACAGGAGTAACCATTATATAACAATCTTTAAATAAATATGAATTAAACTATATGTGTAAACTAAGCCACATTAAATAAATATTAAAAATAGACAGAGGCTAAATATGTCCAACCCTAATTATGCTCAATCAATAATTAAACTATAAACAGAGGTTATTTAATGTGCTAACCAAGTCATACCAAACTATTATTTAGAACATGAGCAATATATATATATATACATGGTCATATATGCAAACTATATTAAGTGCAATATGTAATTATGAACTATGTGTGTAATCATAATCATACTATAAACAAAGGTTACCTATTATGACTAAATATTTTATAACATTATTCATTAAAACACGAAGCAACTATATATGTAATATATAACTTTATATCATTGCATAACATCATGTCATACTCCTATTTAACTGTACACATATATATCTTATTTTATCTACACATGGTGACTTGGCAATCTTAATATGCTTGTTAATCGTCATCACGTGTGATTAAAGACACTAACATGCTAGTGGACAAGCAGGTGTCACATGAAATAACAATCATGTGCATGCTAGTATGTACAAATTATACAAAGATCAACTAACATTGGGTATTTCATATTAATTATGCTTCTAGTTTTACAGGTTATTTGCAATATTAAGTTTGGTTATACATATGCATTACACACTATATGTGTATAGGCATATGATCATGTAATATGAACTTTGTTAAACATGAACAACTTTATTCATGATATAAACAAGATTTAACTAACATGTTGAACCACCTCATGTCTAATTACTATTAACAGATCTATTTTGTGTATATGCATATTATATTCAACTATATAGACATGCAACATGTAGCTATATGAACATAGATAAACGTATAATGAACGAAACATGATTGATCAACATGATGATTGTTCCTAAGCATGAACATTATACAAAGGGAAAACAAGAACTATATAAGAACTCTATATATAACTATATCAAACTATATTATAATATACAATGTTATTTAATTGGGTGATCAAACAATGATGAAATCATTAGAGACAAACATATGGTGATGCGAGTGGTTTTAGCTAAATATTAATGGTAGAAAAAAATGCATAATGTACCACAAGATGATAGAAGACTAACTATACGGGTGATGGCGACGTTCGCAACACAAAATGGTGGAAATGGGTTGTAGATTGGTTCTGGATAGACCGAAGGGTTTTTGATGCTGAACGATGCTCACTTAACAAAATCATGATATACCAATTGGGTTCGAAACTAGACACACAGGGGCACAATCTTACCAAAGGGTTTTGGAAAATACTTACTGAGTCAATGGGAAAAGGCCGTAAAAGACAGAAATGATGTAGATTGAATCTGAACGTCCGCGGATAGCAGTTTGGAGACGGACGAATTCTTGACAAACGGCTAGATGGATCAACATGAAATTTTACAAAGATTTTAAAAGCAACCCTAGGTTCAAAGTGCCCAAAGGGATTGATGAAAGACTCATGGGATCAATGGGAAAGAAGATGGTGATGCTGATCTACCATTCGTGTAATCACATCTAGACACAAACAGCACGACAAAGAATATCGGTTTCCCGGAGATTGGGCCATTGGATTGTCTTCAAAATTTATGTACTTTATCCTAACAAAGTTATGCACAATCTCACCAAACGGATCTTGAAAAAGAGGTCCGAGGTGATGAGGATGTTGCTCCAATCTAGATGTACATGTAGAAAAAAATTAGGTACAAACAACACGTTTGGTATTTTGAGCTTTCCCGGTGATTGCTCCATTGGATCCTCACCAAACTTTGCAGAGAGGTGTGGGAGGATGTTTCCCATGATCCCACTTAAGAGAGTTTCCAAGGATTTTCGAGGCAATGGGAAACACAAAAATACCGAGGTGGTGCGTGTTGTTTCACGGCTGCACATGAAGCAAGGTAGGGTTGGCCGCGGTTTGGGTTGTTTGAAGGCTAGGGTTTCGTAGGAATAGAGTGTGGGGGTGTGGGGATATTTATAGGAGGGTGTGGGGAAGGAGTTGGACTCAAATTCAAATTGGATAAGAAGAACATATCAAGATTAAATACGAAGCGATCTTTAGAAATTCTAAGCGAGCTCTAGGAGACATATTCCAAATTTAAAAGCAAATCAAATTCAAGTTGGATTAATTCGAATTAATTCTGGTTTAATTATGAAATTCCAATTGAGCTCTAATTAATTTAGGAATAAACAATGAAATTTTATAATCCTGATTTTGAATAAAAAGATTTTGAAAAGCTCTGAAAATTAGCAGCGGCGACGTTGGGTATCTAGCTCAAAAGGGAATGGAGGGAGCATCGCAGGTGATAAGGCAGAGAAGTGTACGTGTGTGCATGTGTGTTGGTGCGGGGCATGCGTGTATTAGCTTTGTCTTTGGATCAATCGACTTGCATTGCTGGATGCTGATAGATCAATGGGTTAGTAAGCACATTTTAGGTGTGTAAGTGTGTAAGTTTTTCTTTCTTTTGTGTAGAAACAATTAAACAAAAATATGGGAACTAAGAATTAGATCAAAATAAAAATATATATGTTAGCAACATCACCTTAATTATTTTTGTGATTTTTGTAATAAATACATTAAATTATGATATATAATTGGAATTTACTAGACACATAATTGTTCTACATGATTACATGGGCACATATATATGCATTAACATTGAGAATTTTCTATTGAAGTATTATAGCTTTAAAAATCTATTTCCACTAAAAAGATAAATGAATAATCAATTCCAGATTCACATGAATTCTAGATCAATAGGTTAATAATTAAAAAATTTAAAGGAGAAGTTAATTATCACAATCATATGCATCATCTTCATTAGTATGCGTTTGCAATTTATTTGTCATTAGTCCTTATCAAACTATTATTTGAACTTCAGATCCCGAGGTTTCACGATTTCTCTCGAAGAAAGCGCGTACTGCAATTCTTATCCATCTCAAGGCAAGTTCATTTCTTGTCCATATCCGTGAATTATTTCTATCAACGTATATGCAAATATGTTCTTCTTATCACCTGTCTAGTGATAATTAATAAATAGACTATATTATGAGTGATAATTAATAAATAGACTATATTATGATTCGCTGAATCATATATGGGTGGACGGTGGAACCCTGGTATGGAACATAGTGGGGTGGTCAGGGTTCCATTGCATATGGTATCACAATAAGGTTAATAACAAACGTCAGTTGGCATTCTCATGCCATATAGATAGCATTAACCGTAAGACCTATTATGGGACAGGTGTTTCAAGTAGCACCGTCTTACTGAAATATCTCTTAGGAACGTATGTATATTGTAATCCTGAATTTACGCTTGGGAAGGTGTTATGTCCCCGAGTCTTCAAAAGAGTACGCTATAATGACGAGGTGGGTAGTCAGTACTAGACCAACTATGCAAGAAGATATGACACATGAGAAGAGTGAAATGAGTCGGAACCTTAGACCTGGCCACGCACCGATGAGAGTGTGATGGGTTTCACACCTGGCATGAAGGTTAAGTACCACTTGTGGGTAAAGTAGCGCACCTCTGTAGAGTGTATTGAAGTGTGGCATTGTCACTCCCTGTTCGGGGTATGACCTGCGAACGTGGAGGGAAAGGAACCATCTGAGGTTCTAACTACCCGTGAAGCCTTCTGAACATAGAATATTACTTCAAACTTGACTTTTTTTGAGAAATGTTATTGGAAAAATGCATATTCCTTGAGGACTGATGTCCTAGTAGAAATAATCATATCAAACACCTTTTACTATTCATGAACTTGTTGAGTACCTTCTGTGCTTAGCCCCTACATAAAATCTCTTATGTTAGACTCTGAGTCAGTAGAGTTTGAGTGCGAAGAAGACGAAGTCCAGGAAGGGAAAGAGAAGCTGGATCTATCCAAAGGGATCGAGGGAGTGATTACTACCTCGACTATGGAGAACAAGACGACGTGGAGATAGGGCAAGAGTAGAATAATATAGGAAATAGAAATAATCGTAGTAGTAATAAAAGTTTGTTCTTATGACTTTTAGTCTTTTACCTTCAGTTCTATATTTCAGTTGTTACTTTTAACTGAACGTATCTTATTGTACTTCTGCTCAGTTGGAAACTCTTGTATATTGGAACTTGTAATAATATAGTTATTGGACCATCAATGCTTTTGTTGTACTATTCTGATAGATGTAATGTTAATGAGACGGGGTTTCATTGTATAATATTAAAGACTAGCATACTACACAATGCAGTGGTGTGCAGGATCGCTTCATATATAACTTGAGGATAAATTACTTGTTTAGTAATTTATTTGACTTATGCGATGCTTATGTTTAACTGGAATGAGCATGATTAAGCCTTGCGAGTATGAAGTACTCATTAAAATTCCATTCCTTAATAATTGTCATATTAATATAGGTGAATACTATGGCCCCGATTATGCCGAGAGCGACATCTAGTTTATTTGGTTTGCTTGGTTAGTAATCTTGTTGGTTATGTGGCTTTTATGAGATGGTTGTGGCTGCTATTTTGGGTGGCTTGAGTTTGTTTGGACTGCTGAATTTATGTTAAGTTTGGATCTTGATCGACATTAAAGTTGAGTTGCTTGTCATCTATTTACTGCTCCAATGTATGAGGTGTGCATTATGCATCCTGTAAAGCTTTCTTTAGAGTTTGAATTGTGGTATTTCAAGTTGTTAATTGGTTCTCCATATACCATATGCATATGATTTTGAAGTATATGGAGCAACCGTAAAAAGTTAGGGTTGGTCTCATGTTTGCTTAGCATGATCACCTAAGTTGATGCATTGGCCAGCCTGGGTTACTGTGTGGGGACTCCGTTTCGGGTACTTAGCGGCTCATGAGATGGATTCTAAGTCTTTACATAATTTTCTAATATTGTACAACTCTTAAAGATTATATTTTCCCTTTGTTGCCTCGAACGGGCGGTGAATGCATACGGTTCTAGTAATCGCATGGTGTGCCAGTTGGAAATTGTCGACGATTGGTAAACCGGCGATCTTACGGTACTCGCGAGATGATGATTACTGGGGGGTAGGGACCTCTAGGGGCCAATCGCCAGGAGTTCTGACAGCAGGGAACAGCCGTTTTTATACAGGTTCGGGCCTCCCTCAGGATAATAACCCTACGTCCTGTTGCTATATATTGATCGGGAACACGCTTTACAAAGGGGGTGTATGTTAGTGGCTATCCTAGGCCTGGTCGTAGACTAATCCTAGCTAATCCTCCGGGCTCGACTCCTTCGAGACTGCGGGTCTTCTAGAGCTTCGCCTCCTGACTTGACCTAGATTGACTTCTGGCTACTGGTTATCTCCTCTTCTGATCTCGATTGATCTGTCCTCCCCGATGGGATTACTGATCCTTATATAGGGGGGGTGCCCAGGGTCGTACTGGACGTGGACTTACGCCCGAGTAGGACTCTGGCCTCCTTAAACGTCGGGATTGACTTTCCTAGTTTAAGGGGAGTCTTCTTCCCTTAGAGGAATTGCCTTATCGTCCGAGGATCCTTATCGGGTACGTGGTACCTTCCTAAAGCCTCAGGGAACTACGTACAGGTACCCCGAATACACGGGATACTGTACTACGCATCATCAAGCCCCCCATCAATACGTGAAATGAGGTCAAGATGGTTTGGTTGGAAATCTGCCCTTGTCGGGGAGCAGCCCCGAGTAGGCGACCAGATTAGTCCTTGTCGATGACTTCTCCGAGTAGATTCAATCTCTTCCGAGTAGTCGCAAGAACCTTATCGGAATAACTTCTTGGAAAAAATCCAGAACGTTTTTCTAATCTGATCTGATCCGTCGATCACGGACACGCGTTCGCCTGGCGTATTTCTAGGAAACGGAACCATCGTGGCGGAAAATTCGCGTGGTGATGAAGAATCTTTTCTCTCTCTGGCCCATCTCTTGGGTCGTGGGTTGTCAGACCCTCTTTTTCCCGCGACGTGCTCTGTGCGCGAAAAAAGCAACTGTCCGCATTAAATGCGATTGAACTGATCGCGCCGTGAACCGCGCCCGGCGATCGTTCAAATCCTTTAGGAGTCCAAGAATTGGGGTTTTGCCCGCATTGCATTCCTGCCTCCTAGCACTCTTGCTTTCTTCATCTTCTTCCTCGCGCCCCTGCCCAAAAAACTTTCGCCGGCGTTTCCTTGTGATCGAGTGACGAAGATGGGCAAGAAGAAGATCGTGAAGAGTTCCCCTGACCGCGCCGACGAACCGGAGAAAGCTTCGGGGGAGATCGCGGTCGCCATCCCTCCATTCGAAGCTTCGGTGATGGATGCCGCCGCCCTCGAGAAGCTCGCGGAGGAGGAGGTGGTCCTCCCGGAGGTATTCGTACCTTATCGGGAGGCTGTGAAGGAGACGGTTCCGAGCCCCAACACCGGCTGGACCGTCGTCTTCGCTGATTTCTTCCGGTGCGGATTCCAGTTCCCGCCGTCGACCTTCTTCCTCCTGGTGCTCCAGCATTACGGGATCGAGTTGATCCACCTCAACCCGAACTCGATCCTGATGCTGGCGGTCTTCGCACACCTGTGCGAGGCCTACCTTGGCGTCAGGCCGAGCCTGGAGCTATGGAAGTACTACTACAACCTTCGCCGGCAAGGGCAGAAGGGCAGCGGCGGAGGGGTAGTCGGGGGCGCCGGATTCCGCCTCCGAGAAGGAAGGAAGGACGAGTACATTACCTCGTCCTGGAAGTCCTCGTGGTCGGGCTGGCACGCTCGGTGGTTCTACTGCCAGCCCCCAGCAGACTCCAAGATCTCCTACCGCGGACTCGCTCCTCACCCGATCAAATGCTGGGGAGAGGTTCCGAAGGAGACCAGGCATCTCAAGGCCCTCGTCAGCGACGTCGCCAACCTCGCCGCCAAGGGATTGACGGCGTGGGATGTCGCAGAGGACTTTCTTCGACGCCGCATCAGCCCCCTTCGGTCGCGAATCGCGGCGGCATGGGCGATCCCGGATAACCAAGACCCGACAAGGGATTTTGACACGGGTAAGTAAAGCGACTTGCGCCTTGTCAATTCAATTACTGAGAATCTTCTCACACTCTTGCCTTGTCGTACCATGCAGAGCTGTCCTCAGGGGAACTTCGGAATAGGTTGAACAACCTATTCGAGCAATCCCCTCAAGGCGGGCGCAAAGACGTGCCCTTGCCCCTTCTGAGGCAGAGTCCAGAGAGCCGGCGAGAAGTGTTCTCGGTAAGTCATCCACTTTACCTCCTTGTCTGACTTGGTCTTGTCCGAGTAGCCTTACTGAAGGCTCTCGGGTTCTTTCTTTGCAGCGCGTAGGCCGCGGGGGTCCCGACTCGGAGGCCGAACGAGCTGGCGCTCCTGTCGAGGACGATGACGTCGAGATGTACGACACGGCCCCGCCGCCCCCTGAGGCCAGGGAGGAGGGCCCTTCTGCCGTCGAGGAGGCAGAGGACTTCTCGTCGAACTCCCCTGCCCGGGATCCTCAATCGCAGGTTTGGATTCTCGCCCGACTACCTTTTCCTTTCATATTCTTTTCCGAATACTAATCGTAAAGGTGGTCGTATCGAATAGCCGGAAGCAAGCGACCCTCCCTCCAAGGAGCCAACTCCCCCTCCCCCGGCCGTTCTCGAGGAGGAGTCTGTGGCGGACAAAGGGAAGGCGCCGCTACCTTCCGGCAAGCGAGACGCAAGTGTCTTGGCACTGAAAACCCCTCCGAAGGGGAAGCGTCAGAAGTGAGTTTCCTTTTGCCGCTTTCTTTTTTTCGACTTCGCTGTGTTGAGGTTTTGACTTGGTTGCTCTTGGCGACTAGGGTGGTGTTTCGCTCCGGCAAGGCCCCGACGCCCGCGGCCTCCAAGGCGCAGCCCCCGATGCCTGGAACGGTACCGGCCCCTGTGGCGGACTTGCCACAGGCCCCTGCGCCGGACTTGCCGCAGGCTCCGGGCGTCGGAGTTGCCGCCGGCCCCTGCCGAGGGACCGGAGCCCGCGGCGCCGGACTCGGAGTTGCCCCTTGTCGGGCAGGTCACGGCCTCGGGTCCTTCAGCGCCGGGAAATCTTCGTGCTTCTTCCTTGCTGCAGGTAATATAAGGGAAGTTAGCAATAAGGTAACTATACCTGGTTTGTACTGACCTGTTCTTTTTTCTTAGCTTGCGATCTCCCAGGTCGTCTCGCTCGAGAAGGCACAGGAGGAGCTGGACTCGGTGCGGGACGAATCCGAGAAGCGGCGTGCGGAGATCGAGGTGCTGCAAAAGCGACTCGAAGACTCCGAGAAGCAGCGGGCGTCGGAGAGGGAGGTGCTGCAGAAGAGTCTTGACGACTCCGAGAAGCGGCGGGCGGCGGTCGAAGCTGATCTCTCGTCCGCCAATGCACGCCTTTCCGACGTCGTGCCTTCCTTGCAGCAGAGTCGGTCCTACGCGAGGAAGCTTGAGGAAGACCTTGAGCGGGCCCTGGGCACATTCGAGAAGGCGTTGGGCGAAGCTGGCGTCGTCGTAGCCCCGAGTTCTTCTTCCGCCAATCGTGTAGTCGAGCTGATGGCGGCCGCGTCCCAGATGAAACCTTCCGTCGACAAGCTTCTCGAGGAAGAACTTCAGCAAGAGGTCCGCGAAGCTTTGGCCTTCGCCTTAGCCCTTCTGAAGCGCGAGCGCCCGGACTTGCCGCTGGAGGCGCTTGAAGCTGATTTGCCGGAGGAGGAGTCGGAGAGCCTTGTCGAGCCGTGCAGGCGGCAGCCGACGCCTTTGGCGATCGAGTCCAGCCATCTGGCTCGCAGTAGGTCTGTAATAGGAAATACTCTTGCAAATACAGCGGTTAGTAACTGTGCATTTAACTGGTGTGTTTTTTCAAGAAACCTTGTCTAATCTGCTCATGTGAAACTTGGCCGGATGCAAGCGTAGCCTTTACTCGGAACCAATGTCCTTTGCCTCCTTTGCTGTAAGTGTACGAATAGTACCGTAGGCCGTTCCTCGCTGCGATTTACCCGTCCTTAGGTTTATTGGAAATATGCCCTAGAGGCAATAAATAAAGTTGTTATTTGTCATATTTCAAGTTCATGATAAAGTTTATTCTCCATGCTATAATTGTATTAATTGGAAACATTATTACTTGTGTGGTTATATAAACAACACCGTGTCCCTAGTGATCCTCTAACACTAGCTTGTTGATTAATTGATGGTTAAGGTTTCCTAACCATGAACATGAGTTGTTAATTAATAACAAGGTCATATCATTAGGAGAATGATGTGATGGATAGACCCAAGTTGAGCGTAGCAATTTGATCATGTCACTAAGTTTTATTTGCTTCAGCTATCATATGTTAAATGTTCTAGTCCTTCGACCATGAGATAATGCCACTCCCTAGTACCGGAAGAATGCTTTGAGGGCATCAACCATCACGCCGTAACAGGGTGATCATAAAGGTGTCTTTCAGGTATCTCGGAAAGTACTTGTTGGGTTGCATGTATCAAGAGTGGGATTTGTCCATCCACGTGACGGAGAGATATTCTCTGGGCCCACTCGGTAATGCACATTCGATATCGCTTGCAAGCAAGGGACTAAGGAGTTAGTCACAGAGGATGTTGTATTACGGAATGAGTAAAGAGTACTTACTAGGAAACGAGATTGAACTAGGTATGGTGATACCGACGATCAAATCTCGGGCAAGTAAAATATCGTGAGACAAAGGAATGGAACATTCGACATCGTGGTTCAACCAATAAATGATATTCGTTGAATATGTGGGAATCAATATGGACATCCATGGTCCTGCTATTGATTATTGATCGGAGAGGTGTCTCGATCATGTCCGCATATTCCCGAACCCGTAGGGTCACACACTTAAGGTTCGTTGATGCTAGGGTAGAGAATGAGATATTAATATGGTGAGACTAAAATTTTGTTTGGAGTCTCGGATGGGATCCAGGACGTCACGAGGAGCTCCGGAATGGTCCGGAGATACAATTTCATATATGGGAAAGTATTTTTTGGGTTTCGGAAAGGTTCGGGATTTTTCCGGCAGAGTTCCGGAGAAGTTCTAGAAGGTTCCGGAGGGTTCTAGAGTAGGGCCCACTTATCCCGGAGGGGTCCACATGGACCAAGGGTACTGCATGAACAGTACACACGTGAATAGTGTCACGTGAACAGTACCCCCCTTTCCTAGATGGATAAGATCGATATCCCTTAAAATAGGAGATCTAAAGATAAAGGAAAAAGGGGAACTTAGGAGGCAAGTTACTGTTCACGTACTGTTCATGTGAACAGTACCAAGCCTATATAAAGGGGGGAGGGCTGGGCGCAGTCCCCCTTGAACCCTAGCTGCCAGCCCCTCCCTCTCTCCCATTTACTCCTCTCCCGCAGCTGCTTAGGCGAAGCCCTGCAGGAATTTCTCCACCGCATCCACCACCACACCGTCGTGCTGCTGGAGATCTCATCTACCTCTCCACCTCACCTTGCTGGATCAAGAAGGAGGAGACGTCATCGAGCCGTACGTGTGCACATCTCGAAGGTGCCGCTCGTTGCGGTGCTTGATCGGATTGGAACACGAGAAGATCCCTCTCGCGGCTGGGAGGTATAACCTAGCTGCGGGAGGCTACGGGCTTCATCGACAACGGTCAAATTCTCCGCTGCGTTGACGTGTTCGTCGAGGGTATGTAGATATGATCTGTCTCTCGTTGCAAGCTTCTTCTAGATTGGATCTTGGTTTTCTAGATTGGATCTAAGTTTTCGTTTGCATCTCGTAGGAAAATTTTTGTTTTCTATGCTACGAATCCCATCAGTGGTATCAGAGCTAGATCTATGCGTAGATGCTTTGTACGAGTAGAACACAATTGGATTGTGGGCGTTGATTCTCTTGTTGCTACCTCTTTTCGTGCACTTTGGATTTTGCGGGATAGCAAGATGAAGCGGCCCGGACCAACTTTACATGTCCTCGCACATGAGACCGGTTCTGCGCTCGACATGCAACTTGTATTGCATAAGCAGCTGGCGGGTGTCTGTCTCTCTTGCTATAGTGAAATCTAATTTGCAACGGGAGGCTTGAAAAGTTTATAGCAATAATTGAATCCACGTTGTGGCTTTGCGTAGGTAAGAACGGTTCTTGTATACAACCCCTAGAAGCCACGTAAAACTTGCAAACAATAAGTAGAGGCGTCTAACTTGTTTTTGCAGGGGGCATGTGATGTGGTATAGCCAAGATGTGATGTGATATATGTGATGTATGAGATGATCATGTTTTGTAATATTTCACGGCTTGCACGTCGATGAGTACGGCAACCGGCAGGAGCCACATGGTTGTCTTTAATATTTATTGTATGACCTGCGTGTCAACTCCAAACGTCATGTAATTGCATTACTTTGTCACTAGTGGTAGCAATAGTTGTAGTTGCAACACGTGGTGGTGACTATCATGTGCGACGCCCAAGGAGTTAGGTGTCATGCTGGTGATGATGGAGATCGTGCCGGTGCGTTGGAGATGGAGATCAAAGGCGCAAAAGAAGAAAAGGCTATACCATGTCACATTATTCTTGCATGTGATGTTTATCCTTTTTATGCATCTTATTTTGCTTAGTACGGCGGTAGCATTATAAGATGATCCCTCACACTAATATCAAGATAAAATGTGTTCTCCCTTAGTATGCACCGTTGCGAAAGTTCGTCGTTTTGAAGCACCTCGTGATGATCGGGTGTGATAAACTCTACGCTCACATACAACGGGTGTAAGCCAGTTTTACACATGCGGAAATACTTTGGTTAGCTTGACGAGCCTAGCATGTACAGACATGGCCTCGGAACACATCGAACCGAAAGGTTAAACATGAGTCATATGGATGATATGATCAACATGTTGATGTTCACCATTGAAATTACCCCATCTCACGTGATGATCGGACTTGGGATAGTGGATTTGGATCATGTATCACTAAACAACTTGAGGGATGTTGAGTTTAGTGAGAGTTCATTAGTAATTTGATTAATTTGAACTAATTATCATGAACATAGTCTAAATGCCTTTGCAAATATGTTGTAGATCAATGGCTCGCCCCGTAGCTCCGTCGCTCAATTTTAATGCGTTCTTAGAGAAAGAGAAACTGAAATCCAATGGAAGCAACTTCGCGGACTGGTACCGCAATCTGAGGATCATCCTCACTGCTGCACAGAAGGCTTATGTCCTTGATGCAACGCTGGGTCAGGCCCCTGCTAATGATGCTCCTGAGGATGTCAAGAATGTCTATCAATCTCGCAAAGATGACCACACGATAGTTCAGTGCACCATTCTGTACGGTTTAGAACCTGATCTCCAAAAACGTTTTGAGAAACACGGGGCATATGAGATGATTGAGGAACTAAAAGTGATATTTTAGACTCATGCCCATGTGGAGAGCTATGAAGCCTCTGAGAAGTTCTTTAACTGTAAGATGGAGGAGAACAGCTCCGTCAGTGAGCACGTACTCAAAATGTCTGGGTACGCCGATCGCCTAAGTCAGTTGGGTGTAGTCATTCCCAATCAGTTGGGGATTGACAGGGTTCTCCAGTCACTGCCACCAAGCTACAAGAGCTTTGTGATGAACTATAATATGCAAGGCATGCAGAAGACGCTTCCCGAACTGTTCGCGATGCTGAAAGCTGCTGAGGTGGAAATCAAGAAGGAACATCAAGTGTTGATGGTCAATAAGACCACCAGTTTCAAGAAGAAGGGCAAGAAGGGAACTTCAAGAAGGGTGGCAAGAAAGTTGCCACTCCCGCGAAGAAACCCAAGGCTGGCCCTAAACCTGACACTGAGTGCTTCCATTGCAAGGAGAGTGGCCACTGGAAGCGTAACTGCCCCAAGTACTTGGCAGATTTGAAGGCTGGCAACATCAAGAAGAAAGGTATATTTGATATACATGTTATTGATGTTTACCTTACTAGTACTCGTAGTAGTGCCTGGGTATTTGATACTGGTTCGGTTGCTAATATTTGTAACTCGAAACAGGAGCTGCAGAATAAACGAAGACTAGCAAGGGATGAGGTGACGATGCGCGTTGGAAATGGCTCCAAGGTTGATGTGATCGCCGTCGGCACGCTCCCTCTACGTCTACCTTCGGGATTAGTTTTAAACCTCAATAATTGTTATTTGGTGCCTGCGTTAAGCATGAACATTATATCTGGATCTTGTTTATTGCGAGACGGTTATTCATTTAAGTCTGAGAATAATGGTTGTTCTATTTATATGAGTAATATCTTTTATGGTCATGCACCCATTGTGAATGGTTTATTCTTGTTAAATCTCGATTGTAGTGACACACATGTTCATAATATTGATGCCAAAAGATGCAAAGTAAATAGTGATAATACCACATACTTGTGGCACTGCCGTTTAGGTCATATTGGTGTAGATCGCATGAAGAAGCTTCATTCTAATGGACTTCTGGAATCACTTGACTTTGAATCATTTGATACATGTGAACCATGCCTTATGGGCAAGATGACTAGAACCCCGTTCTCTGGAACAATGGAGCGGGCAAGTGAATTGTTGGAAATCATACATACTGATGTGTGTGGACCAATGAGTTCTTCTACGCGCGGTGGATATCGTTATTTTCTAACCTTCACGGATGATTTAAGTAGATATGGGTATATTTACTTAATGAAACACAAGTCTGAAACGTTTGAAAAGTTCAAAGAATTTCAGAGTGAAGTAGAAAATCATCGTAACAAGAAAATTAAGTTTCTACGATCTGATCGTGGAGGTGAAGATTTGAGTTACGAGTTTGGTATGCATTTGAAGAAGTGTGGAATTGTTCAACAACTCACGCCAGCAGGAACACCACAGCGCAATGGTGTGTCCGAACGTCGTAATCGCACTCTATTGGATATGGTGCGGTCTATGATGTCTCTTACCGATCTGCCACTATCGTTTTGAGGTTATGCATTAGAGACAGCCGCATTCACTTTAAATAGGGCTCCATCAAAATCCGTTGAAACGACTCCATATGAGTTATGGTATGGTAAAAAGCCTAAGATATCGTTTCTTAAAGTTTGGGGATGCGATGCTTATGTAAAGAAGTTACAGCCTGATAAGCTCGAAACCAAAGCGGAAAAATGTGTCTTCATAGGATACCCTAAAGAAACAATTGGGTATACCTTCTATCACAGATCCGAGGGCAAAGTCTTTGTTGCCAAGAATGGATCCTTTCTTGAGAAGGAGTTTCTCTCGAAAGAAGTGAGTGGGAGGAAAGTAGAGCTGAACGAGGTTGATGAACCTTCTCTCGAATTGGAGAGTGGCGCAGCGACGAAAGATGTTCCAGTGCAGCCTTCACCACCTAGAGAGGAAGCTAATGATGATGATCATGAAACTTCAAACGAGGCTGCTACTGAACTTCGCAGGTCGACTAGGACACGTACCGCTCCTGAATGGTACGGTAATCCTGTCATGAATGTCTTGTTGTTGGACAACGACGAACCCGCGAACTATGAGGAAGCGATGATGGGCCCAGACTCCAAGAAATGGCTAGACGCCATGAAATCCGAAATGGGATCCATGTATGATAACCAAGTGTGGACTTTGGTTGACCTCCCTGATGGTCAGAAGGCCGTTGAGAACAAATGGATCTTTAAGAAGAAAACAGACACTGATGGTAATGTGACCGTCTATAAAGCTCGACTTGTCGCAAAAGGGGTTTCGACAAATTCAAGGAGTTGACTACGATGAGACCTTCTCACCGGTAGCGATGCTAAAGTCTGTTCGGATTCTACTAGCAATTGCTGCATTTTTCGATTATGAAATTTGGCAGATGGATGTTAAAACTGCGTTCCTTAATGGTAACATTGAGGAAGAGTTGTACATGGTGCAACCCGAAGGTTTTGTCGATCCTAAGGATGCTGGTAAAGTATGCAAACTTCAGCGTTTCATCTATGGACTGAAGCAAGCATCCCGGAGTTGGAACCTTCGATTTGATGAGGTGATCAAAGGTTTTGGATTTGTCCAAAATTACAAGGAGGCTTGTATTTACAAGAAAGTGAGTGGGAGCTCTGTAGCATTTCTGGTATTATATGTGGATGACATATTATTGATTGGAAATGATATAGAACTTCTTGAAAGTGTAAAAGGTTATTTGAATAAGAATTTTTCAATGAAAGACCTTGGTGAAGCTGCTTACATATTAGGCATTAAGATCTATAGAGATAGGTCAAAACTCCTGATAGCACTTAATCAAAGCACATACCTTGACAAGGTTCTGAAGAAGTTCAGAATGGATGAGTCAAAGAAAGGGTTCTTGCCTATGTTGCAAGGTAAGATATTGAGCAAGGCTCCGTGTCCGGCTACGGCAGAAGATAGAGAAAAGATGAGTAATATCCCCTATGCCTCGGCCATAGGCTCTATCATGTATGCCATGCTGTGTACTAGACCGGATGTGTCCCATGCTCTTAGTTTGACGAGCAGATACCAGAGTGATCTAGGAGTGGAACACTGGACAGCAGTTAAGAATATCCTTAAGTACCTGAAGAGGACTAAGGACATGTTTCTAGTCTATGGTGGTGACGAAGAGCTTGTCGTAAAGGGTTACGTCGATGCTAGCTTCAACACAGACATAGATGACTCTAAATCTCAATCAGGATATGTATTCATTTTGAATGGTGCAGCAGTGAGCTGGAGAAGCTCGAAGCAGAGCGTCATCGCGGCATCTACAACTGAAGCGGAGTATGTGGCTGCTGCTGAAGCAGCACAGGAAGGTGTCTGGATGAGAGAGTTCATGATTGAACTTGGTGTGGTTCCTAGCGCGTTAGACCCTATGGCTATCTACTGTGACAACACTGGTGCCATAGCGAACGCCAAAGAGCCAAGGTCTCACAAGAATTCCAAGCGCATCAAGCGCCGCTTTCACACCATTCGTGAGTATGTCAAAGAAGGTGACATAAAGATTTGCAAAGTACATACGGATCTGAATGTGGTGGACCCGTTGACTAAACCTCTTCCACGAGCAAAACATGATCAGCACCAAGAGTCCATGGGTGTTTAGACCTTTACCAATGTAAACTAGATTATTGACTCTAGTGCAAGTGGGAGACTATTGGAAATATGCCCTAGAGGCAATAAATAAAGTTGTTATTTGTCATATTTCAAGTTCATGATAAAGTTTATTCTCCATGCTATAATTGTATTAATTGGAAACATTATTACTTGTGTGGTTATATAAACAACACCGTGTCCCTAGTGATCCTCTAACACTAGCTTATTGATTAATTGATGGTTAAGGTTTCCTAACCATGAACATGAGTTGTTAATTAATAACAAGGTCATATCATTAGGAGAATGATGTGATGGATAGACCCAAGTTGAGCGTAGCAATTTGATCGTGTCACTAAGTTTTATTTGCTTCAGCTATCATATGTTAAATGTTCTAGTCCTTCGACCATGAGATAATGCCACTCCCTAGTACCGGAAGAATGCTTTGAGGGCATCAACCATCACGCCGTAACAGGGTGATCATAAAGGTGTCTTTCAGGTATCTCGGAAAGTACTTGTTGGGTTGCATGTATCAAGAGTGGGATTTGTCCATCCACGTGACGGAGAGATATTCTCTGGGCCCACTCGGTAATGCACATTCGATATCGCTTGCAAGCAAGGGACTAAGGAGTTAGTCACAGAGGATGTTGTATTACGGAACGAGTAAAGAGTACTTACCAGGAAACGAGATTGAACTAGGTATGGTGATACCGACGATCAAATCTCGGGCAAGTAAAATATCGTGAGACAAAGGAATGGAACATTCGACATCGTGGTTCAACCAATAAATGATATTCGTTGAATATGTGGGAATCAATATGGACATCCATGGTCCCGCTATTGATTATTGATCGGAGAGGTGTCTCGATCATGTCCGCATATTCCCGAACCCGTAGGGTCACACACTTAAGGTTCGTTGATGCTAGGGTAGAGAATGAGATATTAATATGGTGAGACCAAAATTTTGTTCGGAGTCTCGGATGGGATCCAGGACGTCACGAGGAGCTCCGGAATGGTCCGGAGATACAATTTCATATATGGGAAAGTATTTTTTGGGTTTCGGAAAGGTTCGGGATTTTTCCGGCAGAGTTCCGGAGAAGTTCTAGAAGGTTCCGGAGGGTTCTAGAGTAGGGCCCACTTATCCCGGAGGGGTCCACATGGACCAAGGGTACTGCATGAACAGTACACACGTGAATAGTGTCACGTGAACAGTACCCCCCTTTCCTAGATGGATAAGATCGATATCCCTTAAAAATAGGAGATCTAAAGATAAAGGAAAAAGAGAAACTTGGGAGGCAAGTTACTATTCATGTACTGTTCATGTGAACAGTACCAAGCCTATATAAAGGGGGGAGGGCTGGGCGCAGCCCCCCTTGAACCCTAGCTGCCAGCCCCTCCCTCTCTCCCATCTACTCCTCTCCCGCAGCTGCTTAGGCGAAGCCCTGCAGGAATTTCTCCACCGCATCCACCACCACACCGTCGTGCTGCTGGAGATCTCATCTACCTCTCCACCTCACCTTGCTGGATCAAGAAGGAGGAGACGTCATCGAGCCGTACGTGTGCACATCTCGAAGGTGCCGCTCGTTGCGGTGCTTGATCGGATTGGAACACGAGAAGATCCCTCTCGCGGCTGGGAGGTATAACCTAGCTACGGGAGGCTACGGGCTTCATCGACAACGGTCAAATTCTCCACTGCGTTGACGTGTTCGTCGAGGGTATGTAGATATGATCTGTCTCTCGTTGCAAGCTTCTTCTAGATTGGATCTTGGTTTTCTAGATTGGATCTAGGTTTTCGTTTGCATCTCGTAGGAAAATTTTTGTTTTCTATGCTACGAATCCCATCAAGGTTTAGTCGGATGGAGGGCTCCGGGGCTCCTCGTCATCGTTTAGACACGATAAGGGGGTCTCTCGTACAGCTTATCGCAGCCCTAGCAGTACCTCCGTATTCCTTAACTGAGGGGAGGCTCCGGTTGTTTGGCTAGTAAATTCTATGCTTGCCCGATCCGCAAAGTTCCATTCTACCCGAGATATGTTCCGCTCCGAGTAGTCGGGGACGTGGATGAGCGTGCGGGTTCCGTTGATCTAGTCGTAGCCATACTTCCTTCCCTTCCCTTACTCAGGATCGGGGGACTTTGCTGCGGAACTGGGGAGCTTAGTCAACCAGGCCTTAGGTCTGGTCAGGTGGGGGGCTCAGTGGCTCCCCTGTCACCTGCAAACACGTTAAGGGGTTTTCCTCGCGTCCCTGACAGTTGCAGCGCAGAACCCTTTCTCCTTTGTGCGGGTAGAAGAAGTCGGTACTCGTACTCATATCTCGACTTCACCGTATTCTTATCCAGCCCTCGACTGCCTGTTCGAGGTATATATCGGATAGGCAGTCTGAATTGTAAAAATGAGAGAAAATGGACTAAGGATTTTGTATTATTTAACGAAAACTGTGTCTTTCACAGGCTGTTGTAAGGAAACTGACTCTTAAGAAGGAACTAAAAAACAAAAGAGCTAAGCCGTCCCCTCCTCATCTAGCTCGTCGTCGGTTGCCCCAGAGACTCCTATCCTCTTGTCGCGACCTGCTGATTGAACCTTGTTGAGTGCGCGTGCTGGGCGGCGGCGCCCGGAGCATCTTATCGTCGACTTGTTCATAGCTTGGCGACGCTTGAGGCTGGTGCTGGTGCAACTTCGGGATTCGCCGATGAGGGGGCGACGGTTGTACTTATCTTACCGGCGGCGGTTTGGACTGGACCCTCTAATGGACGCGACCTTTCTACCACTGACACGAGCGACTAGGGTCGGGCGGCTTCTCCCGAGGAACTGTTGTCTTGCCCGGGGAAGGCCCTATTTTTCTCCCAGCTCCGACTTAGTCGTGGAGCTCTTTCTCCCGCTCGGAGGGGGTACTTCTCGAAGACGTCGCTCGTAGGCGTGGAGGTGGTCTTGACGATGTGGTGGCGGGAGCCTCCGCGTCGGCGCTTTGGTTAGAGGGCGGGTGCTGTTCTGCGAGGTCGAGGCTGCGCTTGTCGCAGAGGAGTGCTTCTTTGGGGGAGCTCCTTATCGTGAGGACACCTTTTGGGCCGGGCATTTTTATGCACTGGTACGCGTAGTGCGTAGCTGTCATGAACTTGGCCAAGGTAGGTCGTCCTACGATAGCATTGTAAGCTGTCTCAAAATCGACTACATCGAACAGAATTTTCTCTGTTTGGAAATTCTCTGGTGTACCGAAGGTAACCGGGAGAGTGACTTGCCCAATCGGCGTGGCCGACGAGCCCGGGACGATGCCGTGAAAAGCGTGCGTCACCGTCTGGATGGATGACCGTGTCACTTGCATTGCGTCGAGGGCGTTGGCGAATAGGATATTGAGGGAGCTCCCTCCGTCTATTAGCACGCGGCCGACCCGGCAGTTGTTGATCGTGGGCTCGACCACGATCGGGTATCGTCCCGGTCGAGCACAGTTTTCGGGGCAATCGGCTTGGTCGAATGAGATTGCTACCTCAGACCACTTGATCGCTCGAGGGACTCGCGCTACACTCGCGAGGACTTCCCGGGCAATCGCCTTGTACTGCCTCTTGGACTCATAAGAGGTCGAGCCCCCGAATATGTGCTCTATTGCTCTAACATGCCCTTAGAAAGGCTCAGGGGTGGAGTCACTGTCTTCGGAAGATGTCTCCCGGCTGTTGCTTGATGTAACGCAGGGTTTCCTCCGCGCAGGCAGCCTTCTCGGCCAGGTCCATGAGCTGCCTGGTGGTTCTCGGTGGTCACATGATCAGATCGTGCGTACACATCTCGTTTCGACTGCCCCGAGTGAAGGCGCGGATGACATCCGAGTCCGTTATTTCGGGTATAGTGTTGCGGACAGCACTAATCCTCCGTCCACGTGAGAGGCATCCAGCGTATTACGCGGCTGTGAGCCCCCGGGCAAATCTGGATCTACGGGGTCTTCTCGACCATCGTTGATCACGAGTACCATCCGAGGTCCTTGACTGGACGATGTGTACTCGTACTCCATCGCGTGGTCCTCATCGGACACAACCCGGGTAAAGCCTTGATCGTTCTCACGATCAGAATTAGCGGGAGAAATCCCAGCCATGGGACTGGTCATTCCCGCCGGGGAGTCGTCGTTCAAGACCAACTTCCCGCTGAAGGCCCTGGCGCACTCGGTTCTGAAGTGGTCAGCCTCGCAATCCGAGTCCTCTCCAGGGGCGTATTCTCCGAAGTCAACTCGATCCGTTACCGGGTATGGGTCCATAGGGCCAAAGTTGTCGTAAAAACCCTGGTCCGAGTACCCAGTACGGGGCGAGATTGCGATTGGTTTTCCTGCCGTGCTTGCTACTTCCTCCTCGGACGAGGCCGAGGAGGGCTGTGCAAACGGCGCTGGGATCTGATCGTGCCTAGTTGCGCGTCCTGCCGACTTTGAATCTTCCTGGACGGCTTGGTCCGGAGAGGTCCCCACGGTCGGCGCCATCTGTCGACGATTGGTAAACCGGCGATCTTACGGTACTCGCGAGATGATGATTACTGGGGGGTAGGGACCTCTAGGGGCCAATCGCCAGGAGTTTTGACAGCAGGGAACAGCCGTTTTTATACAGGTTCGGGTCTCCCTCAGGATAATAACCCTACGTCCTGTTGCTATATATTGATCGGGAACACGCTTTACAAAGGGGGTGTATGTTAGTGGCTATCCTAGGCCTGGTCGTAGGCTAATCCTAGCTAATCCTCCGGGCTCGACTCCTTCGAGACTGCGGGTCTTCTAGAGCTTCGCCTCCTGACTTGACCTAGATTGACTTCTGGCTACTGGTTATCTCCTCTTCTGATCTCGATTGATCTGTCCTCCCCGATGGGATTACTGATCCTTATATAGGGGGGGTGCCCAGGGTCGTACCGGACGTGGACTTACGCCCGAGTAGGACTCTGGCCTCCTTAAACGTCGGGATTGACTTTCCTAGTTTAAGGGGAGTCTTCTTCCCTTAGAGGAATTGCCTTATCGTCCGAGGATCCTTATCGGGTACGTGGTACCTTTCTAAAGCCTCAGCGAACTACGTACGGGTACCCCGAGTACACGGGATACTGTACTACACATCATCAGAAATGATTCGTCCATATGGCTCTGGCGACTGTATGGTGGATAGGCCAATACAACAACTCAAAGTGGTGATATAGTGTTCTTGATGTTGTATTAAATTTTGGGTCTTGACATTTAGGATCAGAGAATAGTGAAGGACAAGGTCAGCAACTGCCTCCAAGACAAAATACTTTTTATTAGACTACCTCTATGTATAGAATAGTAATTGTATAGCATTTGTAAAAAATTTCATTATATTGCTCCTCCTAAATCTCTATGAAAGCGTTGTGTTTTGCTTAGCCTGCTAATATTTTGCCCAAGCTCCGCCGTTGTGTTGCCCTTGCTTCATCTGTATAGCATTTGCCAAAAATTGCATTATATTGCTCCTCCTAAATCTCTATGAAAGCGTTGTGTTTTGCTTAGCCTGCTAATATTTTGCTCAAGCTCCGCCGTTGTGTTGCCCTTTCTTCATCCGGGACATCACCGTTAGCCAATGCAAGGATTCCAACAAGTAGATAGAGATTTGCCCACCAAGAAGAGATCAATGACCAACCCCCTAAGTCCTACCTAGAATGGCTGCGTCGAAAACCATGCTCGTCCATCCGTGATGGCTGGAAGGCCACCACTTTGAGCATGCCGATCCCGCTCGCTTCATGGGAGGACTGGCGCGTCGATTGCCCCGTCGATGCCGCTGACCTCGCCGTTGACGACACGATGCATGCTGCATGCTGCATGCTGCCTAGGCCGCGTGGCAGTGACAACAACGAGCCCACCACCAATCAGGAGACAACATTGGTGTCACGCCTCATCCACGACCAGTGAGATCTCCAAATATCCCAACAAGGCTACAGGTAACTAATAGCCGTTTAACATTGAGGCTATTAAACGGCTCAATGAAATTTGAAAAGGAATAAACATATTATAGATAATGTTTAATATGAATATACATATAAGACACAAAAGAATATCACAAGAGATAGATCTAAACAAAAGAAATTGTTATGAGAAATTAAATTTCAGCTATTTAACTATATTATTTTCTCTTATTTATTTCTTGCCTCAAATCCAACCTGCACATGCAAAATTTTAAACAGATGGTTGAGGAGTTAGTATTAAAATGTTTGCAACCCCTTAAAATGCATTTTTACTGTTGAAGATTAACCTTTAGAAAGCACAACTAAAGTTGTTTAATTTCAAATCAATTCAACTTCAGAATGTCAAACAAGAACCAAAGTAGATCATATCCAACCAAGCTAGACCAAATGCATCATTTTGAACTAAGAAGTTCAAATCGAAGGCACCAAGTATCCAATGCCATCCCACAACTAATAAGTTGAATGGAAGACAAGATCATAAACAACAATGAGAGATAATAATTAAATTTTGGATTAATCATGTATTAATGTGCTAAACATGATTTAGGTTAATTAAATGAGATTAGCCTTCATGTATTAATCCAGCTAATCCCAATAGTCCAATATGCTAAACATGTCAATTTATCCAACCATATCTCACCAGCCAAGTCACAGGACAAAAGACAATAGATTACGCAACCGGAAATAATGGTCGAAATCAGATAAGATCAAACTCAAGAATCACTAACAGATTAACGATGCTGCGTGGAAACTTATCCACCAAAGGCAAATGTCAAATAACCAGCAAGACCATTGCCAAATCATGCCACTTAACCAGCTTATTCACCTAGGATGTGCTATAGTCACCTATGGAATGGCTTCGCCTTCCCACAATAGACCCCAACCTCTAGATTGCAGCATCTTTGCTAAACTAGTGGTGGAGCGACATAGTCATGACAACCTCTCCACAAATAAAGCAATGGCATCCCTCATCATCCTTGTGTCATGGGAAATCTGGAACAAGATAAATACACGAGTCTTTCGTCATGTTTCAGCAGCTCCTCCCGGCATCCTCGCAAAAATCAAAACGGAGGTGCTGTTTGGACCGTGCAGGGGCAAAACACTTTGGAAGCTTACTACCAGGAGAGTAGATGAGAGTGGCTGTTTTCGGGTTTTTTGTTTTTGCTATATGTCTCTGTCTGATTCCTGTAATCAAACTTTCCTTAATTAATGAAATGAGGTAAATTTTTCACTCCCCTTAAAAACAAAGCTGCACCATCCACATTTATCTTGGGATGGCCTCGGCGGGATCCAGCTACCATGTCATAATTTATGTCAGTCTTATTGGACTTCACCGAGGCTCATGGGCCAAATGAACTAGTCCGGTCCTGGGAAAATCGGACCATACATACTCGGACCAGGTTGTCAATAAACATCCATGTGCAGGACAGACTTACACATAGGACATAGCTTAACTGGGGTATAAGAAGACAAGAGGTAACAGTGCCCCAGTCCAAGTCACATGGTACCATGTGTTGGCACGTGTCCTCCAGCTTGCTCAAGTGCATAAGCAAATCAAACAGCAATTCTCTCGCTTTTAATGATGGGCGCCATTAGATTCTAAATTAATTAAACTCCACTGTTAGCCGGATTTGTTGGGATTGACTAGTACGGTGATGCGATACATGAAAAAAATCATCAGTCACATGCTATGATATGGTATTTCCCGTAACCGTGAAATGTCGACGTCAAGAGTACGGAGGCTACTTTGGCATCGCGAGATGGCTGCCAGTTGTTGATGTTCAAAATCGAAACCCAATGAATTTGGCCAACCAGTAGACTAAATATGGGAGGGGGTGAGGGGGCGGTGTTGTTTGTGTTTTATTGACAATTCAAACAGTGATAACTACCACGCGAATGGTCTAGAGATGGGAGCGATGGTATTTCGTTCCGCACAACGGGTTCAATTGTTATGACACTGCTTTATTTAATTAGAGTGAGTATGTGAGGTACATGATTTATCCGGACCCAATATACCATGTTTGTCACGACCTTGAATTCCGGAGCCACGAAATAATGCCTGCAATTGTCCGGGAGTTTATCAATTGCGGACGTAGAGTAGTCACATTACCAACACAGCGTTAAACATTCAGACTTTATTACAGGATAGAAAATAAGTTTAATAGCGGTTGATTTTATAGTAGACTGGGGCATCTAAACCCAAAGTTTATATTACATTCAAAAGGAACCTATACCACAGGCGTCTCGAGCGCGGATAAGACCTAAAATTCTCATTCATCTCCATCGAAGTATCCTTCATCATAAGATTCTTCATCTTCCTGTGTATCTGTGATGATTGGTGCAGTAATGAGTACATGACGTACTCAGCAAGCTGCATTGGGGAAATGTACTACATAGCTACATATTTTGAATCTCAAAGGAGGGGTATATGGCTTAGCATTTGGGATGCATAATCCTAATCTCCGCCTTAATAATTAAGATCTCTTCATTAAAAATTTCAACTGCAAATCATTGTGTTTTAGTAACCCTGCTGGGTCCTTGTCAGATTCAACTAATCATTATCAATTTCTACTTGTGCCTTGTACTGAGAATCACCTCTAAACACAGCTTTATTAATCGGAAACACGACGTATTCGAATACCATTTGATTTAACTCTGCAGAGTGGCTTAGCTTTACCTATATGATACCCATACCTCTTAGTGTCACTGTAGATCTACACACGCCCATCGGTGTGTCGACAGAGGTAGGTTAACAAGGCTTTTTATCTGTTCTATCTTTTGAAGTTTCTACCCAGGAACACTACATCACTCGCGCTCTCGAGAGCTGACGGGCCAGTGTCAACTTCGCGATTTAGGAGTTGGGTGAGTTCCAGTTATGATTTCCCAATAAATGGCCTATCACCTCGTTCACTTCTGCGGGCCTTCCAGAGAAGAGGAACAACAAGCTATTCTGTAGTTGTTCAGCAAGTAGAGCAGATTTACTAGGCCAGGTTTGATAAGTCAAACATGTGGTTGAGCGGTCTTGTCCTTAACTGCCCTCACTAAGGTAATCCACCTATTACCCTTACTCTGTGGAAGGGGCATGGCTGTACATTCAATACATGAAAGACCCTATCTTCTCTGTTCCCACCGTCGGAAATTTCTGTTTAAAACCACATTCTCTGAATTTTTGAACTAGGGTTACCAATATTCCTAAATACCATCTAGCCTCTAATGCCGGTGAAGGATACTGATATGACTTATATTTATCCTAAGGTCCTCAAGGTGAATATGGCCTACAAAAATTAACTAGGGCGGTGGGATAGTATGTGTTAACTACACGATCATGTCATTCAAAAATATCACATATGAAATTAACATGCGAAAGGATAATTAACTAGACTAGTAATACAATAGATAGAAAGGCGTGTGGGATCAACATGAACAAAGGAGTGTGACTTGCCTACTGCACCGAAGTCCGTTTGATCGTTGTCTTTGGGGAGGTCTTCACCGTTGGGATCCTTTCCAAGTGTCGGATCGTCACTACCGTTCCCTATTTGCAAAAAGATCCAAGCAAACAAACTCATATAAGTCCAGGCTCGACGAATGCGGGCTGAGAGAAAAATGTAAAATAACTTTAAAGTAATACTATAAATAGGAAGGGGTGTGTGTGAGGTTGGAATCGGGATGTTAAAAAGTTGGAAGGAGTTGTATGACATGAGTTAGGGTATCGGTTGAGAAATTCAGAATATATGTGGTATGAGAGGGTTTTGCGGGTTTTGAGTGTCAAGAAGTGAGAATCTGGATCAACGGTGTAAAGAATTGGAATCGTGGCATCGAGACGATCGAAACGGTATATAATTATGTTTTTAGGGTTTCGGGCCCGGCCCGTGAAATTGTATAGTGCCCATTAGGGTTTTCGGGTTGGGCCGAGCTGGACCTGGGCTGGGTTGGATATGGACTGCAGGTTTTAGATGGGCCTAAAGTGGGTTGGGTGATGGGCTAGAAATGGGCTTTGGCCCAACAGATAAAGAAATAATAAAAAGAAAAAGATTCTATTCTAAATGGGCTCGGCCCAGTGGCGATCGGAGCCGGCCCAGGAGGTGGCTGAGTCGGCCTGCGGAGGGGAGGAGCCGGTGGCTCGGCTCGGGACTGAGCCGCCCGATGGGGCCCGGCTCGGGGGAGGTCGGCTCGGCTCGATTTCAAATCGAGCCAACCTTAGAAATGGGGAATCGGGGGAAAACAGAGGAAGGGCGCCGCCGGCGGCGGGGAGAGAAATTGGTCGCCGGGGAGGCCTGCCGGAGGAGGTGGAGGGCATCTAGAGGATCTACAGAGGGAGGCGGTTTCATTTTTGGGGAGAGGGAGGAGGATTGCTATGGGGAAGGTGCTCGGCGGCGTGGAGGTGGGCTCGGTTCTCACCTCGCCGGAGTTGGAGGTGGCGGTGGTGGTCTTGCCGGTGCTCGGGAAGGAAGAGGAGGTGGCAAGGGTGCTCGGGAGGAGAAGCTCCTCAGTGGCATGAGTTCCGACTGCATGGCGTTGTCTCGGCGTTCGGTCGACTGCGAGCTCGGGCTTTGTGCTGCTCAGACGGTCGGGCTCGGGCGGCGAGTTCTGTAGAGGCGAGGCAGGTGGCGCAGAGAGAGGGAGAAAGCGGTGGTGCAGAGCGGGAAAAGAAGCAGGCGACGCATGGAAGGACAATGTCGGGGACGGCGCCTCGGTAGAGAAATAGGGTCCACCCCGTTACCGGTGTTGAGCCGGGGTGGCGGCGATGGTGCAACGGGCGGCGACGGGTTAGGGCAGAGGAGGTGGAGATGATGGGCCAGACGGGCAGAGGAGATGGATTGTGGGCCGAGAGAGAAAAGAAACGAGGCCCGAAAGAATCTCGGAGTTTTCATGAATTTTGAATTTTAAAATCTTGAAAATTCTCCTACTGTCACAATGTTGATGATGCGTGTATAGTCGGGTGCACACGCGTAGACGCGTAGTCATGATCTACCAGACAATAATCGAATTTTGATTAGCCTAACGAAATTAAGTATGACATCACTATCTCTCTGGCTAGCTGATCCGTCTGCATGATCTGATTTGTCTTTTACGACTGCACAAACGCCACGGATGTGGCCATGAGCCAAGTGTCCATTGAATGCATGCGTACGTTTCTCCATCAACTGACGTTTCCATTGATTCCGTTGTTGATCGAGCGGCCTTTGAAATTGAATGACACAGCTTGATACTTTGATTGGACATTTGGAGTTTCCAGCACAGGCTTCTTTCATCTTGTCTCTTGTCACGCTTTAATCATCCAGATAGGCTCTTATCCGTTCTGAACACCTGGTCATTAATTGTTATTTTCGTGGTTCATTTGTCAAACCAGCTCGAAAAGAAGTTCTTTTTTAAGATAAAAAAGGAACAGTTTGAAAATGAACTGTCTGTTTCCCAAAGAAAACAAGACGTGCACCTTTTTGTAAAATAGATAATTGATTTATTTTATCAATTTTGACTCATGTGCCTTTCCTTTTTCTGTTTTTCTACACTTTTGCCATTTTATTTTTCATCCTTCCCTTTTCTTCCATTTGATTCTCTTCCTCCAATATGGCCGAAGTTTGCCACTACTACAGAAATCGTGTTCATAGACGGTCCAAAATCATCATTCTTGACGGTTTTGGCCACCATCTGAAAACATGTCTCTAGGATAATCGACCCTTATCCCAGATGGTTCTTGAACCATGTGGGTTTTGGTCATATCTGAGATGGTTCTAATCTTGGGACTATCTGGGATGTACATGTAATTCGAGACAGCTTTCTTCTCTGAACCGTCTAGGATGTACATATTATCCTAGACGACTACTTCCATAGAACTATCTGGGATGACGTTTCCAACCGTTTGGGACTGTTTTGGGATAATTCTATGTTATTATTGATATCCCAGATGATTTCTTCTATTTGAACCAAGTAGGATATCACTAATAGCAGTATTAATTTTTCTGTTTCCTTGGCTAGCCTCAAGATTTGCTAGTCATGCTCTCTGAAACAACAAATTTTGTATATATTCTTATTCACAGCTAGGCATTCACATTCACGGCAAATCAATTGAAATGATACGAACGAAATAACAACATGAAGAACACATTAACATTTTCATCAATATCCACATAAGTACATAAAAAACAAATTAACTTCTAAATATCCACATTATTACAACTTATCATTTCAGTTCATGCCTAATAGTGCTCGCCCTTCGTGTCGAGTACATAGTTAACGAAGAATAAGATGAATTATGCTCTGATCTCCATGAGCTTGGTCTTGGTCATTATCTTTGTTTCTATTTTGACACCAATTTGTATCAAGTAAGATTAAATTTGTGCATATATGTAAGAAGATATATATGAAGAAGTAGTTGTATGAAGAATAAACCTTACCATCTCCAATCCTCGAAGACATCATGAGCTGCTGCATGTGGTGACAGATGTAATACCCACAAAGGTTAGTTCCCTTTGGCTGCTGGTGGCACTACAAAGAGAAAGGGTCTGTGTTGTAGAGAGGATTATTATGAAGTGAACATGATGATATATAATATTATTTTGTACTTAGCGAAGACCATGAAATTGAAATCCCGTGTCAATTTGCCGTGGCTTACTAAACTGGATATCCCCCCATGGCCCATGTATGTGGCAAATGACCAGTGTGTTTTGTTGACATCGATTTTGACGTAAACCGACAATTTTACAGAAATATAATAATAAATTGATTTTAACGGCTAAACTCCGTTACTATGCAAATATTATGAAATTATCATTAAAATATTAGCCAATAACTCTTGATCAAACGTCGTACTAATAATAAAAGATCGGCGCCAGTAAAATATAGACTCGGATCGTCAACTGAATATCTGAGACGCATAGTCACATGGAGGGTATATCTTCACGCATTTAGAAGAGAAGCGCATGGACCTCATAACAGCTCAAATATGCTCGCTCCTAAGTCATCCGTTGGCACAGATTTTGACCAGGACTAAATATAATACGATAATAATAAACTAAATGAAAAGATAAAATTTGGATATAAAATAAAATAATCAAATATATATGTATAGGTTGGATATTAGCCATAAAAAAAAGAGCCAAATATTATTTTTGCATGCATGGTAACCCCTCTTAATGCGTACCTGTAAATCATGAAGAAAATGGGTGATGCATATTGT
Source organism: Stipa capillata (assembly GCA_019208055.1). Classification (NCBI taxonomy): domain Eukaryota; kingdom Viridiplantae; phylum Streptophyta; class Magnoliopsida; order Poales; family Poaceae; genus Stipa; species Stipa capillata. The sequence goes on along the minus strand of JAGXJF010001986.1, from coordinate 46,362 downwards.
TTGCCTTTGTCACAAATGAATTGGCACAAACCCCATTGGTTAGGTGCATGCATCCACGAAGTGCTCTCTAGCTAATTAACAATTGGTCACCTATATGCTAGAACTGAATTCACGTAATAAACCTCTCGCATGTCCCTAGCAAAAAAAAGGGGGGGGGAATGCATGGACGTCTATATGCATGCAGGTAGTAAACACGTTTCAATACTTTTATCATGGCCCGTATAGCAGCCAAAGGAACAGGGCAGCAGGCAGTTAAGCACACGTTCTGCACGATTTTTATGTACGTGAGTCTCGGACGCTCGGCAAAGGAAAAAAAAAGAAAACCTGAAGGAAAAGAAATCGTGGGAAACTAGGGAGTTACAATAACCACCGCTCTAATCACCTTATAAATAGAGGATCACCCCACATGCTTAGGGGCTGGTTCATTTTTGCAACATCAAGACTCTACTGCTCTAGCTCATCCATACAAAAAAAAACATACGTGAGAAGAGAGTATTTGGAAGAAGAAGAGAAGGCTTGGAGTCTCCAGAAGGTGAGATCATGGATATTCTCTAGCACTTGGTTTGGCCATCACGGTACAAGCCGAGAAGCCTCCTATATTTCTTCTTGATGCTCATGTCTTGGTTCGGCCATCATCGCGGTACGAATCAAAGATCATCTCATCTACCTCTCGAAATTTCGTCCTTAGTTTCAGCCATCGTGGTACGAATCAAGGAGTATACGTCTTAATTCCCGCTCTTTGTCATCCCCTCCATTTTGGTCTCATAGCGATACAAGCCAAGAGCGAGCGTCGCGCCTCGTTTCTTAGGTTCGGTCCCTATGAAGATACAAATCAAGGTTTGATAAGAGTCAAGATCACATGAAATCCACCTTAGGCTCGGTCCTCAAAACGGATACAAGCCAAGGTCGGGATGAAAAGGTAACATATGCACAAAAGTAAAGCTCGATGAACTGCATGTAAGAAGGAAAAAAATGTTAAATCATACTCTATGCATGGGTTCCATCATGAATACCAGACATGAGTAATTTAAATAATAAGCCCTCACTTCGGTTGCGCTACGCACGAACGCCATATTGACGTTACGCGACGTTAGTAGTGATACAGGTTGGAGCAAAATTTGGTAAAAATGATACATGTATCATATACATGTGATAAAAAATCATCAAAATTATAAGTAAAGCTTCACTTCGGTTACGCTACCCGTGGGCGCCATGCTACGCGACGTAGTAGTAATTCGAGTAGAGCAAAACCATATAAAAAATGTTCCACATAACACGCATGGGCAAAATATGAAAATAGCACATCTTATCAAAACCAATCCTCCATTCGATTCATGCCATTAGATGGAACAAAATTATATAAAATAAAAAAAGGCATGCTCCGTGCAAATCATGACTCGATATGGAGCAAAACAATTTGACATATGCTAAAACGTAGGTGCTAAAGTCATAAATTACACATCACCAAATTTGTCATATGGATAAAAATCAAGTTCTTTGAGAGGGCGTCCATCATCGACAGCGAGGAGGAATTTTCATTTTCTATTTTGTAATAGTCATACGTGTAGTCCATTGTAATAGATATGTTGGAATTCCTAATCAGGGGTTTTCTCGCAAGAGGTGTAATTAACAGAATTTTTATCTAAATGTAAGAGTTCTGGAAGTAATGTACCTGCAATGTTTGATTTCATATGTCTCATTTAAATTTACACGTTTTAAATTTTATTCAATCTGTATCTATGATGTGTACGCGGTTTCCCGCCCCATTTTCCCGTCATCATGTTTCTAAAAATTTAGGAAATTAGTTAATAAATAAATAAAACAATATGTAATGAGAAAATATGTCAATTAATGACTTGTCGATTAACTTGCTGATATGCGTGAAGTCGTGCTTGACATGCTTATAGGAATCAAGGTATATAATCTTGTTCCGTTGGGTATGATCACAATCAAGATCCAGTGATAAAAGTAGGTTTCCATGGTTATAACTCAGTTCGTATTGTGTATAAATTTTAAACCATGAATATAGTGCATCAATCACTTACTCCTGGTTAAAGACTAGCAGTATGAATTCTTTGTCTTGTTGAGCTCACAATGCTTTTTTCGGGTAGTCCTCTACAAATTTTGCATTGGTGCGGATCGATTAAACCTGGTAATTTTCTCCTTGCTCTGACTTCACTAAATAGAGTTATACGAAACAGAGTTGTTATATGCGTTAGTTCAACCAATTGCAAGACAATGAAGACTTTCTTTGTAAACACTTACAGTGTCCAGAATCTCATGAGGAGGTGTCATATTCCCTTAGGTTGTACAGGAGAAAGATGTTTGCATAGTCCACAACCATATCACCCGCCGCATGGTGAAAATGGTGCGGCTTGAAGCAAGCAGTTTTACCTATTCCTTGTTCTGCACTTGGCTTGTTAGAGTGGTCCATGTACCTCATGTGAAAAGTCTGACAAACAAGCCCTACTTAATTCAATTCTTCAGTTGAAACATTGTGTAACATCCTTATTTTTAGAGCTTTACCAATGTGCCCTACTCGGGCTTACCAATGTGCTCACATAAAGTATTCATGGACTACCTCAACAAGTCTGTGATTGTATTCATTGATGACGTTTTGATATGCTCATGGAGTACGAAGAGCATGAAAGACATCTCAGAATGGTCCTAGAAAGGCTAAGAGAACATCAGCTCTATGCCAAGTTTACAAAGTGTGAATTCTGGTTAAGGAAATAAGACTTTTTGGATCATGTAATTTTAGCCAAAGGAGTTGCCAAAGGAAAAGCAACTCTACTTATCTATCTACTTCACACATGATAAGTCTATTAGAAACCGAATATCTGGGCTTGCAATAAATCAGTTATAAGCATTACATTAGTTGCGTCATTAAGAAAAAGGAGCATCATAGGTTTTTTCTTTCCGAGCTGCTTGCTACTTCTTCCGATGAAAAATTAATGAATTGATCAATTTGCGGGTAGACCTTGCAAAGGTAGAAGCAGTGCTAGATGGGAAGCAACCAAAGTCAGTTTTGGACATCCGAAGTTGCCTTGGACTAGTGGGATCTTATCGTAGGTTTATCAAGAATTTCTCAAAGATTGCAAGTCCAATGACACAACTCATGAAGAAGGAGAACAAATTCATTTGGTCCGAAGCATGTGAAGCAATTTTTCAAGAACTAAAGAAGAGACTGACATCTGCCCCAGTATAGCCCTATGAGATATTTGGAAGGACTTTTTAGGTTTTCCATGATGCCTAAACAAGGTCTTGGATGTGTTCCAATGCAAACAGGAAATGTGGTGGCATATGCCTCTAGACAACTACAACCACATGAGGTCAATTACCCCACTCATGATCTTGAGCTAGCTGTCACAGTGCATGCGTTCGGTAATTGTTGCGGGATATATACAGATCACAAGAGCTTGAAGTATATCTTCAGCCAATCCAAACTTAGTCTGAGAAAAATAAGATGGCTTGAACTAAGCAAGGATTACGACGTTGGAATAAATTACCACCCTGGTAAGGCAAAGATAGTAGCGGATGCCCTAAGTTAGAAGAGCTATTGTAACAACATGTTGATCCAAGAGGGTCAGCCAGTGAGGAATTCCGGAAACTCAACCTAAATGTGATTACGGCAGAAAGTGAAGAGATGATGGAAGTTCAACTCATTCTATTAGGATAAATCTGAGAAGCACAGAAAGTGGATAAGGATCTTGAGGAAATCCGAGGAGGTATGAGAAAAGGAAAGGTATTTGGTTTCACCAAAGATGAGAAGGGTACCATTTGGTTCAAGGACGGCTTGTTTGTTCCGGACCAGAAAGAGATCAAGGATGTCATTATGAAAAGGCACACGAGTCTACATACTCCATTCATCTCGGAAGCACAAAAATGTACCAGGGTCTTAAAGAAAAATTCTAGTGATTTAGCATGAGGCAAGAGATTGCCGAGTTTGTCGCCATGTGCGATGTATGTCGAAGGATCAAGGTAGAACATAAAAAATCCGTCGGATTGCTACAACCATTGCAAATGCCTGAATGGAAATGGGAAAAAGTTGGAATGCACTTCATTATAGGACTAACCAAGACAACATCAGGGTATGACTCGATATGGGTCATTGTTGACCGATTAACCAAGTCAGCACACTTCATCCCGGTTAAAACCAATTATAAAGGAGATAGGCTAGCAGACTTGTACATGGCAAGAATTGTATGTTTGCATGAAGTTCCAAAGAAGACTGTGTCTGATCGAGGAACCCAGTTTACATCAAGATTCTCAAGAGATTGCATGAGGCTCTAGGAACAAGGCGTAATTTCAGTATAGCCTATCATCCCCAAACTGATGGTCAGACTGAGTGTGTGAACCAAATCTTGGAAGAAATTCTTAGAGCATGTGCACTAATGTACAAGAGAAGTTGGGACAAGAGTCTACCATACATAGAGTTCTCTTACGACAATAGCTACCAAACTAGTTTGCAAATGGCACTATTTGAAGTACCTTATGGGAGAAAGTGTCGTACACCCTTGTACTGGCATGAGATTGGTGAGTGTCAAGTGTTTGGACTAGAATCCCTAGAAGAAGCTAGAAAGCAAGTAAAGATGATCCAGGAAAGGTTAAATTTAGCCCAGTCAAGGCAAAAGAGCTATACTGACAATCACCAGGGAGATTTATCCTTCCCTATTTGGCAAATTGATAGAACTATGAGTGTCCTGATCTTTCGATGAGAAGATAACTATTGATTTTGGAGAAAACTTTGACGATCCGACTACACTGTATGACGACGATGTGCTTTACCAATCGCTAAACCAACTCCGGTTGGTTATTGATGATGCTAGAAGCACGACCAACCTGAACAAGAGGTTCTAATCCCTGCGAGCAATTGAGGAACAAGCAATTGCAAGTATAGATGAGTTATATTGATAAAATAGGGCTTCAATAGCGGTCTGGACAACTGGTCGTTGGACACAATTGACGGACTCAAAGTTGCGAAGTGGCAAAATTTATCTAAATGAAAACCCAACGCTAGAGAGAGCATCCTAGGGGGTATATAAAGAGAGGAGGTGGCGGCCAGAGGAGTGGGAAGGTACTTTCGGCCTTTCTTGGTGGCTATTGGTGCTAATTGAGGTCTGATGCCCATATTAGCCTAGTCCAAACATGGCTTAACACTGTCCTTTGTTTTGTCACGAATGTTCAATAAGAGGCCGATCACGTTGTCATATACATTCTTCTCTACCTGCATGACATCAATGTCGTAGCGAACTTCTAGATCTTTCCAGTAAGGTAGGTTCCGAAGTATTGATCTCTTCTTCTAGATACTCTTCTCAAGGGGCTTTTTCAGCTTCTTTTGTCCCTTCCCAACCACAATTTCAATATCCTTAACCATGTCATACACCTATTTACTGCTAAAAGGCATTGGTTTGGTACAATATTCTGTTTTATTGTCAAATTGACTCATCATCCTATGGTATAGGTGACTTCTTCGAAGGAACCGACAATGACACATGTACACTATTTTGTGCGAATTGTTCAGCCAACACTTGTTTTATTGTGTAAACATTGCACACAAACTTTGACTCCTTTTGTAGTTTGGCCCAACAAGTTACGAAAGGTAGGATAATCATTCACAATCAAGAACAGCCAGCAGCGTAAGGTGAAATACTCATGTTTGTCTGCATCCCATACCTGTACCCTTTCCGCCCATAGAATTTTCAGATCGTTCGCTAGTGGCACAAGGTACACATCAAGGTCATTCTCAGGTTACTTCAGACCTTGGATAAGTATGACCATCATAATGTACTTTCGCTTCATGCACAACCAAGATAGAAGGTTGTAGTTGTAGAAATTCAGAGGCCAAGTACTCATGTTGCCAAATGGATTCGTTTCATCGATGCTCAATCCAAATCTTATATTCCTCACTTCTCTACAAACTCTGGATACTTCCCATCCATGTTTCTCCATTGGGCTGCATCAGTAGGGTGTCATAGCATTCCATCATTTTTATGATCCTCGGTATGTCAACGCATCAACTTTGCCTCCTTTAGGTTCGCAAATAAACGCTTCCAACAAGAAATTATAGGTAGATACCACATAAGCTTAGCTAGACTTCCTTTCATCACCTTGGTGCTATCATCGCTGTCATCTGACCGACTCTTACGCTTGTATTGAGATGTTTTGCACATCGGACAAGAATGCAAGTCTGCATACTCTTTACGGTAAAGAATATAGTCCTTTAGACATGTATTTATTCTTTCTACTTCTATTCTTAATAGATAAATAACCTTTTTGGCTCTGTAGGTGTTGTGGGAAACTCATTCCCCTCTAGAAGCATGTTCGGAAAAATACCTAATAGCATGGTGCAATTTTTGTTAAACCATCTGTTGCCTGTCTTCAGCCTCAGAAGTTCTAGTACGGATGATAATCTTGAGTACTTTACCTTGCAATTCTAATACAAAGGTTTCTTCGAATCCTCGAGCAAGCCCAGAAATTCATTATACCTTCTTCATCATGGTTTCCCTCTATGTTGCGTAGCATCTGATCCAAATCGGGCAAGGCATCCTTATCAACCGACATCTGATCACCGCCAATGCAATCACTGTCATCTGGCCTATCATCATTGGATACATCTGGTGTATCATTGACTTTGTCGCCAACGATGTTATTATCTTCAGCTATGACCTCCTCTTCACCATGCTTAGTCCAACATGTATACCCTTCAATGAGACCCCTTTGAATCAAGTGGGTCTCAATCTACATTGAGTTCTAAAATATCTTGCATTTTTGCAGTCAAAGCATGGATAGAACATCCACTATTTCCCCTTATTCAACATATCCTCCTCGGCATCACTTCTAAAATAAGATATGCCATAGATTTAAGCTTCACTAAAATGGCTCTCACTATACATCCAGCTTTGATCCTCCTACATTTCCAATATAAAGATTTAACTAAAGTACTATCTCTCCATAACAAGCATAATGATGTAAAGTACAATTTAAAAAATAACGGTCCTCTCTTTACTTGACCAAAATGCTAACTATATTCTCACTACATATATATGCATAGAATTTACAATTTATAGGTAGTTTAAACCTAAAATTTTCTATTTATCTAAATAATCATATACTCGCTAAACATATGTAATTAGACATGCATCATAGCTAATTCCCTAATCAATAGCATTATCTTATCTCTTTTCAAAATTAGCATGGAAGAGAGGAATACAATGCAATTAGGATGAATTAGCAACCTTTGACAACCTTGATCTCCACTCACTAGGCCCAATTTTAAATCGGGTCGCCAATATCACCCAAATCGGCCAACAGCCGTCAGCACAACCAAATAGATCTAGGTACACACCCCTCATGCACTCCCTCATAGTCCTCTTCTGACCTTATATAGGGATACAAATCCTAGACGGTTCAAATTAAGAACTGTTTAGGATGTGGCCTCGTCCCATATGGTTCAGGTTTGCCCCAAGGCCTCTGAAGATTTCCTAGATGGCCTACTTTGAGGAACCGTTTAGGGTGTCCCTCATCCGTGACAGTTCTCTAGAACTGTCTAGGATGAGGCATCTGATTTAGATGTTTCTGTAGTATTATGCACTACACATCTTTTCCACTAATATCGCGGATGGAAGGAAGTTGGTGATTGTGCTACCCTTGAATGTCTTCCTCGCGTCCTCCCAGTCCCTACCCCCTCTCTCCACTTCCTCTGCCATCGTACTCGCCACGGTCCTATCCTTTGTCATTATCGTCGCAACTCCCAGACATCCTCCTCGCAATCTTCTTCCTTCTTTGCACATCCTAGTGACCTTTCCTACAAATTTTGAAAATATTTACAGAAATTGAAATTGGTTTTTTATATTTATTTTAGAAGCATATTGGTGGAGATCTCTCACTTCCAATCTATGATTGGATACTTCACATGTGTTGGAGCCCAGAATCATACATGATTTAAGAAATGATGTTCCATCAAAGACTGAGAAACCACGTAATGAGGACACACACTTACCTCACGTGTATCCGCCGTTAAGGGTCTGACATCGAACCAGCACCACATATGAACTCCAACTGACCACCTGGTCATATGTCTCACTGTTGGTCTAGCTGGCCTGAAATTGGCATAATTTCAGGTATAATTCCAAACACCCTGTAGAGACTTAGCATCCATCTACAGTAACAAACCTCACAATCAATTAGAGGAGCTCGACTCCTGTACCCACACCCTAACTCAATTGGCTGAAGCACAATTGGTGGGTCACCCGAAGGCCCGACACAGGAATTCACACCCTGCCTAGCCGGCAATTGCATATCAGCTAGCAGGTCACTCGACTAATATGATCACAAGATTCGCAATAGAAGACCAATGCTACTCTTCTACTGCCACCCCGTACATTTCAAACATTCACACACTGTGTACGAAGCAAGATGGTGAACAACTTGACAAGAATAACACACGCTCTAAAGTAAGGTTTACCAGATAAATAGATACATCCCTTACACATGGGCAATTAAATACATTACAATCAAAGGACCCAAAGGTCATGAGTTCCAAACAAGTTAAACAGCGAAAGCATAACAAAATATAAACCCGATGGTCCGGGAGACCATCATCAAAACATGAAAACACCCCCAAGATCTTTTAGTTGACTTGGTAAATAAAGTAAGTAGGAAAACGTGATACTCATCAACACAAGTTCACCTACAGGAATTGAATTCCTTGTGAGTACTTTTGTACTCGCAAGATGCTAAGCTTATTCCAATTAACTTAAACATGGCATGGAATATTAAATGACATCAAATACAATTCATATCAGGTTTATCATAACATGGCATCGACAGTGCAATAACAATCATGACAATTTGCATAAAGGGAACCAATTAATCATCACATGTTATTAAACAATCATCAATAACATGACAGGGTATCAGCAAACGATTCATAAGAATCAAGCTCAACAGGAGAACCAAAATTCATTCATTTAGCCAGGAGTAATTCAGTTGATCATACGAACCAAGTTTAGATCTAACCATAACAAACAGAATATATGAACCATGTTCAAGTCTAAAATCATTTCAATAGCCATATAACCAAGTTCAAATCTGTTTATCATCAATTAATTCAACGTAAAGCTACTGGTCGCCCGACAGCCCCACCGAGTGCCCTGGGGTTCCTCACATGGGGGTTGCAAGGACCCATGTGAGTGACTTCCACCTGCCGCACCCTCGGTCTTCTGACGACTAGCACTCATGGCTTAAGGGAGCGCCCTGTTGTGTCGGCGTTGTGACCACCAAATTATCCCGACATCGGGCTCGGGCTACCCACAACAATGTCACAGCCCGCCCAACTAGCCCTATCTCGTCACTCACGCTACGGCTGACAGGTAAAGCCCTATTGGGTCGCCGCGGTGACCTTCTTTGGCATAGCCCGCCCAACTAGCCATGCTACCTCATCTCTCACTCATTTAATTAAGATTGTAGTTGAATTATCATCGATTAAAAATTTAAAATATCCATAACCAACAATTAGAAAAACAGGCACAGTCATTTAACATCCACCCAAGTAATAAAGTAACTGAAACTTTCAACAAGCTGCATGCTTGCCTTTGGTGAAGAGGTGTGAAGTATCCAAACTTCAACCACGAGGAAATCCAAAGACTCGAACACCGAATATAAGCAAAACAACCTCTAGAAGAGAAAATGCGAGTCTAAGATGCTATGATCATGGTAAGGATGCACGATATGCAGCTATGATGAATTAGGATGAATTATGGAATTAGCCTAACCATGGTAGGTTGCTATTCACTCCCTATTTCTGTTTTAGCTTTAGTTGGGTCTTAACTTGAGTCGTGGATAAATTTGAAGATAAGAGCACATGTATGATATGTGATATGCAATTAAGGAAGATCTAAAGAACTTATGACTATGGCTGATGGTCCTAAGTAGTTATTTCCATCATATAAAGCTGTTAGGTTGGCATAGGGACGTGCATGTGACACATATGACATTTTAAGAATGCAAGTTAGGCTCTTATGTTAAATGTTATAATGATGCGATTACTAACATGGGTTGGTTCCACGAGCTCCTATAACATATACGGAACAATTTTCATAGTAGGTTCACCTTTTAATTTAGCCATTAACATGGTTATTTTGTTTAATTTAAGTTGAATCTTTTAGTAAACGGGAAATCTGGACAGTAGGAGTACTTAGGCATTATCTCCTAAATGGTACATCTAAACATGAAAAATAAATACTCAAAATGAAGCTATTATCAATGACTACAAATGATCTTTTAAGCTCAACTCATGATAATTAAAGGAAGGGCATCGAAACGAGCTCCAAAGCTCTTAGCCATACATTAAACCTACATGTATAACTACTGGAAAATGCTCTAATGGTCGTAATCCATCACAACTCATGTCATACAATACCTATACAAGTACTACGATGTTACACTTGATGCGAAGGTGCAGCGAAATCATCGATGTCAGGGTTGAGGTTGCAGATCGGGCATCAACTTCGGCTTCAACTTCAACCCCTCTATCTTCATGTTCTCCTTCCTCTTCTGTCTTTATTCCTTGTCGTCAGCATCATCTTCTCCTCAAGCTATCTCCTTCTCCCTCCCATCTGCTCCACCCTCTAAATTTTTCATCTCCACAGCCAAAAATATGAGAGAAGGGGAGACCAGCCTGGGGCGGCACGACATAAATAGCGCAAGGAGCGAGAGGCAAGGCGCTTGCGGGGGTGGCAGCTTGGAGGGCAGCAGCGCGAGGTGAGGGTGGCGAGGTGGAGGTGAGATACGACAGAGGAGACAGGTGAGGAAGGCCGTAACAGCAGCAGTGGGGAAACACGGGAGATGACAGGCGGCGCTCGGTCTGGGGCAGGGGAGACAGCAGCTTCAGAGAAGGGGCATGATGGCGCACCGCGCCAGTGAGTAGGGCGACGGTCAGAGTGGGAGGAGGACACAGCGAGGTGGGGGAAGAAGGAGGCCGATGGCGGCTTGTCTTGCGGCGATGGCGGTAGGAAAGGGAGTGGCACGGACGGAGGCAGCGCGAGGCAGGGAAGCAGTGGAGGGCGCGAGAGGTGAGGCACCGGCGGCCTGCCACACCGACGAGTAGCAGCGTCGGCGGTGACCTGGCCGGGGCGGCAGCGTGTCCTAGGCGGCAGTGCAGAGGGAGTGGGGACAGAGGAGGACGGGCTGGGGGCGGAGTGGGGTGAGGAGGGGGCTAGATGGAGTGGAGCCATGGAGGGCAGGTCGGCGGTCGGCTGGCCGGCAGTGACGGCAGAGGTGGCGGCGTGATGGGCTAGGGTGGCCGGATGCCCCCGGCCCACTTTAGGTTAGATTTATATATATATGTATTATTTCACTATTATGGTTATTATTATTAATATTTTTTGAAATATCTTAGCCTTATATATATGTATTATTTCACTATTATGGTTATTATTATTAATGTTTTTCTGAAATATCTTAGCCTTAGAAACCAATGAAACCCTAAACGGCGCATTCGGACTTTGAAATTGTCAAACGAATAGTTGATTTCGATTATCTCAACAATACGATCGCAACTACGGAGCCCGATTGACCATGTGAGGCTCGGGTTTTAAATTTTATTTTTCTTTCATTTATAACGTCGTAGGTTGACTAACAATTGTTTCGGGATTCACTTTTAAGTTTTCAGATCTTGAGAATTTCGCAGAGGCTATTCGTGATAAAATGAAGCTAGGTGAACTTTCTTAAGTCAAGATTTTAGGGTTTTTAGCTAAATCGTGTCTAGATACCCTATGTGCATGCATGAGATGAGAAAATACCAGGGTTTTGTCTCCCTCACCTATTGACAAAAATTGAGTCACATTTTTGGGATGTTACAACATGTCCCTACTAATGACTGTTTTTCCATTCTTCTTCTTCCTTGTCCAATTGGTTGTGTCTTCGAACCAAAGATCATGACCGACGTCCCATATTTTCTAGTACCACTATGGTTCCTTCATCGCCGGTGCCATCAACACAAAAGGTAGCTTTGTGCATAATGTCCTCTTTTATCCTCGCATGCACTCCCTCATGGTCCTCTTCTACCTTCCCCTACACACCCTTTGCAATCATCTTGCACCTTCTGCTACATGCTCTATGTTCCCAGCCCTACCTCTGTGCCTACCCTCATCTTGTCCGTGACTACTGATCCAAATAGGAGCAAGTCTAACCCGCATATTGGGTATAACTCGCACCAACTCTTCTTATGCTTTTGTCCTTGCCACATATAAAGGGCTTAGGTTAAGGATAAAGATACATTTTTTTGATTATAAATATCTTCTTTTTATTACGTAATGAAACAAGTATAGAAAAAAGAAAAAAGAAAACAAGTGCAGTCCTAGGGGCCTTCTTCCTCAATGATTACCAAGTTGCTCGTGTCATTGACTTTGAATCGCTGGTGGACCAGACAAATAAGGAAGGGAGTAGCAAGTTTGGCAACTCCAAATCTAGTGCAAGGTGACATAGGGTAGTAAGTCCATTATCAGAGGCCAACTGTGAGAGATAGGACTAGTAGTACGATGAGACTGCATCGGCCAGAGAGACATCCCGAACTAAGAAAGATGAAAATGCAGCAATACTAGTCTAGATGGTCAGATTCAGTGGGTCCAGATCAGTGGAAATCGATGAAGAAAGCCTCAACTACGAACCACGTCACAAGATTTGGGGCACTAGATTTGTGAGATTTTAACCTCCCTATCCCGTTGCCAACGTCAAAGACAACACCACTGAGTTGAAGATCAACGAAAGACCATTGTTATAGCCAGCGCCACCGTCCTGATCAAACCAACAAACTATTTCAAACACTAGAAATGAAAACTAAAACTAACATAAACACATAAATCGATTGAGGACTTAGGGTCCCCCTTCTTTCGAAGCAGAGAGGCCGTTGGCGGCTAAACCGTGGTGTCCTAGGCTAGCCTCTCTTCTACTGTAAGGAGGCTTAGGGGTTGGGGGAGACGAACCGTCGCTCTTCGGCGTTGGGATCACTATGTTTTAAGATTAGAATACATTTAGCAACATGGAATATAATTGATAAAACTCATGCATATCTCAACATCTGCCCACAACACACCTAGTGATAGTGATAGAGACAAAAGAATGGCAGCAACACGTCCAACATCATCTGCGGTTTACTCATACCCTGATCTGATCTTTCCGTATTCCGGTCACAATTATGCTATCTCCCGCCGCTCCCGAAATCATAAATTAATCAATTTTTTTTTGAGAGGGAATAACTTCATTAGCACAAAGGCCACAGTGCGGGGACCGAAGCCCCGAGTATTACAAGACTAGACCCCAGAAGAAACATCTGGAAGTACAGCTGTCCCAAGAAATTTGCAAAGAAGTCCTCAAAGCAAAAGAAAAATACAAGAACGTCCTTGGGGATTGCAGCACTGTTCCAGCAAGACGTCGCGGCGACCGGCCGGAGCGGAGGAAGACGAGGGCTTGGGCTCAACCGGAGAACCTGCAGAAACCACCGTAGCACGAAGGCTTGGTCTAAACGCCGCAGAAGACGACCGCCGCGAGGGGCGGTACTAATTCGTCGCCGAAAGCCCGTCGGCGGGGGCAACGCCCCAATCTCGAGCAGGACGGCGACCACACGCCTTTCGCCGAAGCCTTGCCCCAAGCCGGAGATGACGAGGCAGCTCGCCGGAAGGAAATGGGACACCACCACCAGATGAGAAGAACGGCGACCTAGATCCCGCATGTGCTCCTCGCCAGAGGGCAAGAACGCACCGCCGGATGAGGGGTCCGCCGAACCTCGCCAGCAAAAGGAGGCAGCCATCGGAGGAAGACTCGAGGTCGGTGATGTTGCCGCCAGGGCTGCGACAAAAACGACCTCCAAGCTCCGCCGCGAAGAGCTCCACTCCGAAATCCTACAAACACACAACGAAAGAAACAAAAGAAACAAAACAACCACTAGCTCCTCACCGTCACCGACGAGGGTAGCGGTGAGCCAAGGTTGGAGCCGGGCTACCGTAACTCCTGCCGCCGCCGAAGAACCCGGCGAACCGACGGCGAAAAGGAGGGACAAAACGAGGGCGACCAAGGCCCTATGTACAAACCGGACAGAGGCCGCGTTCCTCTCTCCCTCCCGCCGCCCGCAGGCGACCGGAAGGGGAGAAGAACAGCGACCTCGCCGGAGAGAAGGGGAGGGAGTTGGAGTCGCCGCTTTTCCGCCTCTCTCTACTGTAGCAGGGCGAGGGGAAAGCGAGACAGGTCTGCTCATAAATTAATCAATTGATTCAACAAAATAGGGGGAGAAAGAAACAAAAGGAGGAGGAAAAGGATCGCCGTCGTCAAGTCGACATCCTCAACGTCTCGCGGCCGCAGCCTTCCTCCACCGTTTTCTTCTTCCTCAATCCCCGCAAGAGCATCGCCGATGCCATAGAACCCGAGCGATCCGATCCCACTTCCCTCTCTCTAAATCCAAATAATCCCAAAGAATCTCGCGCCGCATCAAGGAAACCCGAAGAAACCACCGGTGTCCGGCCGGCCATGGACACGGACCCGCTGCTCCCGACCGTCGGGCCGCACCTCCTCCACCCGCTGCCGGAGCACGAGACCGTCTCCAGCTTCTCCCCTCCACCCTCCTCGCCCTGTCAGTCTCCGGCTTCCTCCTACAAGGACCGCCTCATCTTCGGCCCCCACCACCCGCCGCCGCCGCCGCCGCCTCCGCCGCCGCCGCCGCCGCACTCCCGCCGCATCTCCGTCGGCCAGCACGACCCGTTCCGTGACTTCGACCTCCCGTCCTGCTCCTCCTCCTCCCCCTCCCCTCCCTCCGACGAGGAGAGCCGCCCCGCGCCCAACCCGCCGTCGCTCTTCGACTTCCTCGGCGGACGCTCCAACCTCCACCGCTCCCGCACCGCGCCTGCCATGGCGCCGCTCAGCGCCGCGCTCTTCGCCGCGTCCACCGCCGCCGACCACCAGAATCCGCCGCCGCCTCCGCGGAGGCCGGCCATCGTGCTGCACGCCTTCCTCTTCCTGCTCGCCTACCTCGCCCTCGGCGTCACCTTCTACGCCGCCGCTCCAGCCAACTTCATGTCCTCAGCGGGGCCCACCCACCCGGTCGTCGACGCGCTCTACTTCTGCATCGTCACTCTCTGCACAATCGGCTACGGGGACATCACCCCGGCCAGCCCTGCCGCCAAGCTCTTCTCCATCTCCTTCGTCCTCGTCGGCTTCGGCTTCGTCGACATCCTCCTCTCCGGCATGGTCTCCTATGTGCTCGACCTCCAGGAGCACCTCCTTATCACCGCGATCAAGAACCCCCACTCCGCACGCAAGCACCGGCATAACTACATCTTTGATGTCAAGAAGGGCCGGATGCGCGTCCGCATGAAGGTCGCTCTCGCGCTCGGTGTGGTGGCCATCTGCGTGGGTGTCGGGGCCACTGTGCTCAGGAGGGTGGAGCACCTGGGGTGGCTTGATGCAGTGTACCTCGCGGTGATGTCTGTGACCACAGTAGGGTATGGGGACCACGCGTTCCGGACACTGCATGGGCGGCTTTTTGCGTCCGCCTGGCTCCTCGTTTCTACCCTCGCCGTGGCACGGGCATTCCTCTACTTGGCCGAGATGAGGATTGACAAGAGGCACCGTGCGATGGCCAACTGGGTGCTGTCTAGAGACATGACCGTGTCAGAGTTTCTAGCTGCAGATATCGACAACAATGGCTATGTCACGTAAGTCATTGTGGTAGTAACCCTTGTTTTAATGCTTGCATTGACCGCTTTGTGTAGTGACTTATGTGTGATGTTTGTTGAGGATCATTTAGCAATTTACCATCAAAATGGATTTTTAGCAGTAGAACATATTGCAAAGAGGCTTTACTAGGTATTTATTTTGCAAAAATTTGGGTTATTATGTGTGCCAGTTGGAGACCATCACATTATGACATTATCAAAGATCAAGCAATCAGGCAAAATACGTGGTCACAACTCACAAGTTACAGGAAATCATACTGCCAGCTAGTCGACAGTCAGTGTATCACTAACACTGCTGAAATGCTGGTAAATTTGCACAAGTGAGAAGGTTATGGGCTTTTGTGGTTTATTCATTACAATTGAGAATTTAAAATGCTTGGGCTTAACATAAAGAAGAACTCAGAAAGGGGAAAACCACTCCTCAGCTTATTACTTGATAAAAGATGAAGGGGGTGAAGAATTTGGTGGCTGGAGACTGGTAACTATTATTGTGATATATCACATTATTAGGAGAAATGGAAATACATGATCTGAAAGATGTGCGTTCGAATGTGGTGCATGTGGAGTAAATTGTTGTAGAATGATATATACCATCTGCGAGTTATGATACTTGTGAATTGTGACCATGCAACTTCTTTTCTGTTGGCATGTGGAATGAATGCAATTAACAAATCGATAATGTAGCCACATTGGTGGATGGATTCTTTTTCCTTGTTTTCTGCTATCTTTTTATGTATATTTCAGCAAGTTATTTCATGAAAATAATATGTTGTGCTGTATGGCCGTAAGATAACAAAAGTACAAGACCAAAAGAGCTGGACGGTTTTTAAACTCAGGATTATGACAGAACAAATTTCGAATATGTTGTCTATGTAGAGTATGGCATATGAAGAGAGGATGGCTTTTGTTAGTAAAATACAATAATAAGTTTTAATCAAATTTTCAGGAGTAAATGAACCAACTTACGAGTATTCATGCTGTGTACTTTTTGTTACTTAGTTATGTTTTTCTTTTGTATGCCAACCTTATGAGGTTCTTGCTACTGCAAGCACAAGTTGAACGGATGACTTATGTTCTGGAACTTCACTATGCATTACTTATGCTTATGCCATAGTTTCAAAATATGCACTGTATTGAAAATTTAGATGGTGGATTGTATATTCATTCCATAATATATGTGAATGGATGAAATCAAGATACAGTACTGTAGTTATTGCAATTGTTCACCCCCTGGCCTTCTTTGTAAGTTGGATGAGAGGATTGTGCAGTGAGAGCATTTCGCTTTTAAGGGTGACTAGGTACGACACCTTTTTTCCCTTGGTTTGATCTCTTGTTTGTTGCTGAAGAAGGTTGCATTTTTGTCACATTTGAGTAGTCCCTTTGAAAAACAAAATCCCAATACGCGGAAAAGGATGCAAACATTGCATTCGTTGAATTATTAATAATGCTTTCTGCTCAGCGCTAAGTACTGTTATATTGTAATTCTTTATAGATTGGACCTTGTTATAGTGTGCTATATACACCTGTAGTAATTAATTATGAATTTATGTATGCAATTATTTCAGAATCTATTAATGGTTTTCAACTCCTACGTAGATACACCCTTCTTCATATAATTTTCCTGTTATTAAACAATTAATGATTGGAACCCTTCACATTATTTTGATTGTAGGTATGGTTGTCAACAGTTATCAATGTAGAAATTTTAGTGGTCTTGACTATACTATGTACTTAATCATATTATCTGCCTTTATTAAACTTGATTTATGTTGAAGTGGTTAAGAATTTACTTCTGCATCCATTTATTGGCACACTGATTTTACTTCTGCATCCATTTATTGGCACACTGATTTCAACCTTCCGTTGAAAAGTATTTAGTTGGTTTTTTGCGTGAGTCTAGCACCATCTGGAAAATGGAAATTGGGTGTGTTTACACAATTAAAGTTGGAAGCTGCACCCTTGTATACCCTTATACACCAGTTGTCATCTGTCATCCCATCACAATATTTCAGATAGCAATAGTAAATCAATGTCATGCAGGCTCCGATACCTAAATAGCGGCTCATATCTACAATATTTCAGTACATTGATTGTGTCAGACTGATTTGTACTCTCTGCAATTCATGCATATTCCACCTGCATTTAGTTGCTTACTTTTAATTTGGTGCCAACACAAAAGTTAATTTTCTCCAAATGCTTATGAAGCTATCCACAGAAGTTTCTCTTTCAGTTATCATCTCCACACTCCACATAAGTTGTAATAAATGGTCACTTTTAGTTTTAGCTACTAGCTATAGAGTTATTCATGGTCGCAAAGAATTTGCTACAATGGTTGACAATGATCGCTATCCTCCTGTGATAGCAAAGAATTTTTCATCACGATTCCTGAAAGAGCATTTGTTTACTTTCATTTGACATACTGCTTGCTGGTTTGCAAATGTTGCATTGGTTAATGTTTTGATCATTATTTATGTTATTCAGGAAATCAGAATTTGTAGTTTACAAGCTCAAGGAGATGGGGAAGATTTCTGAGAAAGATATCATGATGATCATTGATCAATTCCAAAGGCTGGACTCAGGAAACTGTGGAAAGATTACGCTTTCGGATCTTCTGGAGAGTCATCACCTAGTTACTGACCATAGGGACAAGAAAAAAGGGAAGAGATCATAACAGATGCCAAAAGATTTGGACCAAGGTTAGAATAGACAGAATTTTGGGACTGTAAAATATGCAAACCAGCAAGGTTAGGGCTAGGAGGCTTTCTCCTGCATGGAATGCAAAAGGCCAGGGATCAGTTGAAGGTAGGGTAGCTCCAGAAAATTTTCTATCAGTTGAATGATTCTACCCTAGAAAGGTTAAGGTCATTGCTGCGAATAGGAAGCTGTAAATAGGAATAGTTATACAGTAGTACCATTTATTGAGATTCTTCTAAAAATATATGGTGGCGGTTAGGTGATTTTTTTGAGCCTCAATATATTTCTGGAAGTTGAGTTTCATCATAATAATGATGTCAGATGTGGACCCTCTGGTCCATATAATTTAGGCTGGTTGGTGGAACAGGAAGAAGGATCAATGCACCCCCTTTTTGTTTACATGTCTACGTTAGATACCAGACATTTTGTTTATGATTTGGTGTCTCATGCTAGCAAGGCAGCATAGCCACTGGCATGAAATTTATTTATTTCATGCTGATTGCGGAAGAGCTGACCATTTCATTTTCTGATTCGATTTTCTTCTGAAGAAGCGACATACGGCTACAGCTGCGTTACAAACCCAAATGTAGCACATGGAAACCAAGCCAAACTTTCGTGTAACCACAATACGTGTGGCCAAATTAGCCGGCCAAGTTAGCTAGAGAACCAAAGGAATTTTTTGGCAATAAACTAATGGGGCTGCTACAATTAGGCATACCTATATTAGTCATCAGTAAGCATAGCAGGTAGTCGTCGGATGGAGTTCTGATAACGGCAGGATTAAAACAAGGGGACATGCTGTATGCATGCAACAAATCGCTAATTTTGTGGGCAACAAATTTGAGACCATATGGAACATGAAAAACAGACAGATAAATTATTTCCTTAAACAAAACGCTGAATTTCCGGCAACATATCGGCATGCCGATATTAGAACTTTATCAGTCTATCTCGTAGCCGTCGGATGTGATGGTAGAATTAGCAACAAACATGATTAGCTAAATCTATGGGGAACAACTTTGGTGATCATAGGAGACAACTGTAGTGAACATAGGAAACAACTTTGGTGACCATTAAACTGTAGTGATTATGGGAAACATGGAAAACATGGGCAACTGATTGCATGCAATACTTATCGTGGGCTCTTCTGTCATGGCAACGCGGAAACATTTGCGTAGTGTGGGGAAACATTTTACTAAACTTTATGCAATACAATTGTTGAACCAATACAATAATAGAATGTATACAACACAATTCTGGATTTTTGGAAAACTTATGGTTCAAATCGCTAGATTTTTGGGCATGTGCACTTCTGTTATGGCGACGTGAAAATATTTATGTAGTGAGAGAGGAACATTTTACTAAAATTTATCAAATCAATACAACAACTAATGTTTCGTTCATCTGGTGTATTTTGTTTATGTTTCATTCCTCTAGGTACATTGTTTCCTATATAACAAAAAATTGCTTCATATATAACAATAATTTGTTTCCATCATCATCCAGTTGCTCGACCTCGCTGTCGCAAGGGCCCGAGGATCCTTCGTCTTGGGCTTCTTGTGCATCGTCGCCACCAGCGTCGAGCTTGCACATCACAGCCGGTCGCAGCACGCTCACAGCTGACGTCGAGGTGGCACAGCCGGTGTCAGTGATGGCACCGTCTTGGCCGCTGTCTGGCCACGCTGTAGGCATGACGATTCTGCGGTGGCGCCACGAAGCCACTTGCCGTCGTCCACGTGACGTAGTAGGGCACGAGCTCATGACAACTGGGCGCGTTGTTGCTGTTGGCAGTGGTGCCGTAGGAGCTGCTCATTCCACCAGAGAGGTCTCTCCTTCTACCACTATCCGGTGGCGTGAAAAATCCTGTATCGACATCACATCAATTAGGACTAGGGAGAGATCAGTTATTTGCTACTACAAAAATATGACCACTCCAGTATATGTATTCATAATCAAGACTAAAACATGAACATGAACGATAAAGATCTGATGAAGAACATGTCTTGATTGGCCAGTTCTGCAAGGAATAAAATGATTCTCAAAGCTTGCCAAATCTACAAGGAAAAAACAATAAGGGCCCAAATCAAGAACCAAATCAACCAAGAACAAGTGTGAATTAGAAGAAAAAGAAAGATCATACAAGACATAGGCCCTGGGGTCGACCGCTTCTTGCCACCACCATGTAGGAGTGGAGATCTAGGAAGCAACGTTGGTCAAAGGAGTTCAACGAAGCAACAGGGTTTGTGACGGACCAGCAGAGGCCGTTGGAGCGAGATCTCGCAGGGCCGGTGGTGGAGAAGGTCAGGCGTGCGAATAAGGAGGTGGTGGAGATGAGATTTAGAGGAGGAAGTGGGCAACAGAGATGGGTGTTGGAGATAGGATTTGGGGGAGAATATGAGCAATGGAGACGAGGCTGAAAATTTCTAACTGCCACCAGGAAGAAAGGGGTGGGGGAGCAGAACGAAGTGAAGATTGATGACGAAAGAGAGACCTGCATCGCCGCACCAGAGATGATGAAGCTTGCAATGCCGCCACGCAAGGGGAGACGCCTAAAGCCAAAGCGTTGGTTGGAGAAGAAGATGAAATGGCTCCTGCGATGGAAACAAGGGAAACAAAAAAGGATAGGCCGAAAAGTTATGAATAGACTTAAGAGTGGTGGCAAATTTTCATAAATACACGGATTGTTTTGAGCCGTCAGATTTTGAAAGATCAATGGTTGTAGAGGATGACTACAAAGGAGAAGGATCGGCATGTAGATGCAAAGAGTTTACCATAAAGTAAATAGTAGCCAAATCTTTTGTCTCACCAAAAAGCCCCAGATGTAAGTACTTCTGCCAAACACCAATTTGTCACTGGTGTGCTACAAGAACTTAGGAAATGACTTTGGTGGATATGGTTTTATACTCACATTGAACAACCACAAGAATGCTACAAACTGTGACCACCAACCAAACAGGAGAAGCAAGAACAACACGCACGAACCACATAGAACAAAACACATCGATACAAATTCGTCGCAGTTGGCGAAGAAGGAACGTCACGGCATGTTGTGATTTAGAGGTACAATCAAGACACTTAGTTGGCTCCAGATTCTCGAGAACTGGGAGATACGGTTGATGGAGCCGCTGACGGGAGGGCCTTCTTCCTCTTCGTCGGCGGCTCTGGAGAAAACCAGAAAACGGGATCAGCAGAAGTTTCTGCTCTAAAATTCAGAATTAACGTCCCTCAGCAATTAGAGTCAGAAGAATACTGGAATGCAATCTGATTGGTTACTTGAGATGAGGACCTTTGGGGCGGTCCTTGAAGAGGATCTTGTGCCGGTGACGCTGATCACCTCCAGCTCCACCTCCATCACTGCCGCTGATCCCCCTTGACCGACCTCCTTGGCGTTCCCCTTCTTCTTCCTCAGCACCAGCAGGGGCTTCTTGAGCATCAGCTTTGTCCTGGTGAGCTCATGGTATCCCACGTGAAGGTGTATCCGCCCTGGTAATGGTAAAATCACACACACGCCATGAAAAGAACCGAATCAAGAAACCAAATGCTAGGAAAGGAAGAAGGCTCATTCTAGGATGATTCTTGCCTTGGAAGAAGGGGATGAGGTGGCACAAAGGCAGCCGATGTGGAGGCCCTAGATGCGGCCGGAGAAGTAGGGCTGCGGCTGCACCATGCCCTACAGCTCCACCACGGCCCACGCCGGGCATGTTGCCTCACCGCACCCGCACTGGACCTAGACCTGGACCTGGACCTGGATGTGGAAGAATGGTAAGGTGTATCTGGATGTTGGCGCTAGAAATGGGGTGCCAAGTTGCTGGTTTCCCGCCCTTTTTCCCTTTGGGCGTTGTTTGCTGCTTTCCATTGTCTCCAACCACTCACCCGATGTTCACCTCCAACTTCTCGAAGGACTTGTTTGCCATGTGTGGCACCGCTCTGAACGTGAGTTCCGCATTCCATCCTCCATCTGACGACCAGTTGGAAGCGGTGAACAAGATTATCAGAATGTATTTATGGTGTATGATAGGTGACCACCTATGTCAATTGGTGCGTTGGCTGGCATGGATGGAATTCTACTAAACATGATTCGCCTCTAAAGACGTCACTATTTAAGGTGGTGTATAGGCAGACCCCTAGCGTTGTGGTACTTGTGCCACGGGAGGCACTCACCACCACAGTGGATAGTGAGCTTCAAGGCCGACTTGTTCTTGGTTGACGTCCGTGATCATCTACTTCACGCTCAAGACTACGCCAAACGATACTACAACAGCAAGCACAGCAATATCTAGTTTGGGTTGGGTGCTTTGGTAGGGTTGCGCTTCCACCACTGAGCAGCAACATCCCTCCTCGGCGCTGCCAAAGGAAAGCTAGGCTCACTACTACGGTCCTTACTACATCACCGACAAGATCAATGATGTTCTCTACAAACTCGAGCTGCCACAATCGACACGCATTGACGATGTGTTTCATGTTGACCTTCTGAAGCCATATGATGGAGTGCCACTAGCAGCTCCTCCGCCCTTGCCACCAATGCTACATGGCAAAGTGGTGCCAACTCTAGCTACTGTTATCCGGGCATGGCTACATCGTGATATTTGGCAAGTTTTTGTGTCGTAGGAAGGCATGCCGGGTGCTGATGCGACTTGGGAAAATGTGAAGACCTTCAAGGAGCAATATCCCTCAATCCAGCTCGAGGATGAGCTGCTCGAAAAAGGGGCAGAGATGTTATGAGGGGTCATACGTACGGTTGGTGGAAGAAGGCTACCAAGGAGAAGTCCATGGCAACAACTGAGGGGATAAGTATCCCTAGTTATCCTTAGTAAGTTTAAATCTCTTAGAAATATTTCTTGATTCTCAAGTTATTTTATTTCGTAAAAAATGTTAGTATGGCTTAGCCCTCAGGTTTTGTATGCAGGCTATATAAAGGCTAGCACTTTTGGTCAATAAAGGAAACATAAAATTATCCCATCTATCTTTCCCCAACTTCTGTTCCTGCCCTTGCTATGCGGTAGCCATCTTCATCGGCTAGGCTTGTGCTACAAGGGTCTAGGACCATCGTGGCCATCCCGTACACACCCATCACACAACAGTCATCACCATCATCAACATCACCACGTTCACCTAGAGACACTAGTGCTTTGAGTGATCACTTTGGTAATATGACAATTGCTGAAATTCCTAATGCTGATAATAGAACTAATCCTATTGCTAGAAATGCTTTGAATGATGTTGTTACTAAAGCTTATATACAAATTGTGAAATCCAAGAAAACTACTGATAAACAATCTACTACTTGGAATGAAAATTTTGGTAAATCACCTACTTGTCATGAAGTCGGTCCTTCGCCTCGGGAAGAAGCGGTACGGGGTGACTGCCAAGTCCAGGCGGTAGCAGTTAGCCACTGCAGCTAGTGCCTGCTGAGCCGCCTGCTCAACAGCGTCCTGCCAGCTGTTTTCCTTCACCGTGAACTAGATCATCTTCCCTGCTGGCTCCTCACGGGGTGGAATCTTGATGGTAAGTGACCAGCGAGACTCCCCGGTGGGAAGGAGGTACTCGTAGCCTGAAATGTCGATCTCCGAGGGCCCACCTGCTTCATCAACCCACTGAGCAACTTGCCGAAGACATTCTCCTTTTCAATGTTTGCTACGGTCCGGGCAGCCATCTATACAAAATTTTGAAAAGAAGAAGAAGTAAGTAACATTTTCTAAATTGTATAAGAGGGAGAAGTGAGAGCAAAAGATGCTTAATAATTTTACAAGTAATGTTTTCATAACATAATCCTTAAGTCTATCCATTCTAAGCTAAGGTCACGTGCCTAGGGTCAACGCATGCTCTGATACCACTTCTTGTGAGAGTCTAGTTTCAACTACTAGACCCCCCTGTGTATATCCTCGTCAGTCTAGGATCACGCTGACGATACACAGGAGAAATGAATAACATTGCATGCATTCAAAGTTTAAAAAACTTAATTGAGCACAATATGCCACATGGCTTACAAAGTTCCATGTCTAATGACATTTTTTACATCAGAAGCAAACGGCGGAAAATAAAAGCGAAGCGACTCCATCCGTGCCACAGGCAATTGACGGCAGCCACACGACCTATTCTTCGGGCTCATCGTAGAAGAAGTCTTCATCGGTTCCTTCTTCAGCATACTCCTCTGCACACCACCACAAAAACATGCACGATGAGTACTTCACGTACTCAGCAAGCCACCTGGCGGCAGATGGTCCTACCATACTACATGCAAGGCTCCAAAGGAAGGCTTTATGGTTTATTTGCGTAAAGCAATCTCTTAATTGAATTACTTATAATAGATTCGAAGGCAGCATTTTGATGTAAATCAGTTTTAATATCAGGGGTGTTTTCAACAGGTGTGGTCCACGACCAACACACTCGAGCAAGGACTCCCGCCTTAGCTCGACCATAGGATTCATCAGCAAAGGGGTAGAGGGAAATAGCAAGGGGGAGAGGGACAGGTCCTTTTCATCAAGAATGAGTCATGTGCTGTCCATAACCGTGGACACGGCTAATCGATTAGTTTATTACTCTGCAGAGTTTGTACACTTTACCCACATGAGACAATCCCGCCTTGTTGCCACTGGCCGTCGCCAGCATTACAACAGGGAGATCGTGACGAGGTCTTTTAGCTAGATCCCCCTAAGGTGTGACATGCCCACCGGGTCTGGCTCGGAGTCGAGAGTATGTCCCCGCACTCCGGTCCCCCCATCTGTGCCGAGGGTCCTCGTAGCTACGTCCACCCCTTCTGCGGTACGGCAACATCGGCACCAAAGGCTGACTAACCTACTTGACCAAGCCATTGCCCATATAACATGTGGTTGCACTGTTGACACACTTCTCCAACTTCAAGACTTCGGCCTTAAGCGGTACGGACGACCAATGGTTCCTTTCAACCGGTCTTCTGCGGGTAGGACAACCATATGCTCCTTCATCACATGATCCAGCTGTCGCTCGCACCATATTAGATGGTAAGTTTCACCCAGAGTAGAATAGGAAGAAATAGAGAGAGAGGGAAAACATCGGGCATCCGGCCCTAGCTCAGCTAGCTCAACAAGTTTCAACAAGGATCATTGATCCGATATTCATTCCTCCGTAGAGACAAATCAAACAACCTAAAGATGTATGATTAAGCGTGGCTAAGCATTCTCTACTCTATTTGGAATAAAACCTATTATACTACTCAAGGTATCAAGTAAAAATGCGACAAGCGAACAGGGTAACAGTGTGTCAATCGACACGCTAGCTACTGGATTAAAACAGCATGCATGTTTATAAAAGACAAAATATTAGTGACTTCGAAAATATAGGATCAAGTATGATCAAGAAAAAGTGGCATGCCTTCGTGGTAGTACTCTCCTTCTTCAGCTGCTTCGGTCGCCGGGTCGGTCTCTTCACTCCATATTATTGCAACGCAACAAGCAAAGCAAATAAATAACCAACTCCAATTAAGAGTAACTTGGAAGCAACACGAGAGGAAACACGACGAAGGTAAGATGAGGTGGAAAGGAACGATGGCGCGATAGCATCATCACGAAGGAGATAGAATGGTCTTCTAGGATTGGTCATAACCATATACATACATAACTTATAACCCTCACCGGGTATTTTATACAAACACACATACACCTTAACATGTTAGTAATTATGATAAAAGGATAAAACAATTCACAATTAACCTCAAATACACATTTAGGTGATTCCTAAACATTTATATTGGTTGATAACAATAAAGAATAAATTATAGCATCTAACCACAATTACACATGCATTTCTATTATTTTAAGGACTAGAAATTAAGCTAAAAGGGTACTCTCTACCATTAACATGAACTAATTAAGCATGGAACATCTTGGAACATGTTAACAGTACTGGAACAGTACCAAAAATGATTTAATAATAATTTTTAATCTGAACATTAATTAATTAAGGCAATTACTAGCATTTCTAGTGTAACAATTAAGTAGAAAATACTATTTATCATTAATAAATCATACCATTGGACCAACATCTTATATTACCAATTCTAGAGACATTTCATGTTCACCCATGTTCTGGAAATATATTTTAACCAATTAAAACTATTTTTCTAAGCATGAAAACTATCCTAAAAATATAGTAAAAAATTATTTAATTAAGATAAATGGGTTTTCATGACTTGACAACATTCACATAACATTATCAGATTTATTGGGTACTGGACATGGATTTTTAATAGCTAAAACAGATTTATAAAGAAACTATTGCTAAAACAGAATTTAAATAACAGTTTTAAATAGATCTAGAACACATCTTGATTTCTATAGCTCAAACCATGCAGGGAAAATATTTTGGTTTACATGGTAAATTAGTTCTAGGGTTTCCTGATCCTAAGAAAAAATTGAATAAGAATAACAGAGGGCATTACTATTTTTAATAATTAAAATAAAGCTCATTTTAATTCCAGAAAATTCTACACTAATTCAAAAATTATGAAAATTTCTAGAAGCACTCCCTATCATACTAATGATCTACAGAAAAGGATTCACTTCAAAATAATCATGTAGTACAAAGATATCATGAAATTAGGTCAAATTTCATACTAATTTAATTATAATTCAAAATCCGGTGGTCGGATTAAAAATCCGATTGCACCATTGGATTTGTGGGATTCTAAGGGTTCCATTTTACTACTGAGACCTAAGATTGGACAAAGATTGGATGTGGGCCAAAACTGAGCAGAGAGGGATTGTCTAGATTACTGTAGCAGAGGAAGCACTCTACATGCGTGCTACTGTAGCACGGGTACTGCAGTAGAGAGGGTTTGGGATGAACTAAAAACATGGTTGCACAAGATGGAAGATTAATGAATGAAATTGGTTGAGGGGATTCGTTTTATGGGTTGTTGGGAGACTACCTTGGGAGGGAATTGGAGAGATGCTCACCGTATGCGGAGAAATTGAGGAGAGAAGAAGTTCGCCGGAGTTGGAGAAGAAGTTCGCCGGAGTTGGAGGAGATGACACGGTACGGTCGGAGTCACGGATGAAACTTGTGATTTGTTGCGGTAGGAGGTGCGCGCCGGCGTGGGGAAGCTCCTCGTGGCCACGTCTCGGGTGGAGGTGCACCGGTGTCACTGAAATTGCTCGCCGGAGTTCCGCCGGAGTTGGAGAAGAAGAAGAGGTGGAGAGCAAAAACTTGGGTGAAGAAATCAAAGAAAAGAATCACAGAGAAGGGGGTCCTATTTATAGGGGAAAAGGAGGGAGGAAAAGAGGCAAGGTGCATTGATTAATAGCAATTAGTGGTAGATTAAGGAAAGCATAAAATTTTGGAAACAATTTTCGGAGGAAACGGACCGGCGGCGCGTTTCTTGCGTGACTCGCGCGGCCGCCGCGATCGTGCGCGTGCTGCAGCCGTGGCGCACAGCCTGGCCGGCTTGCTGGGCTAAGCGGGGCGGCCCAAGGCGCAAGGGGAGGGGCGCCCTGGCCCATGGAGGAGGCAGCCGGCCTGCCAAGGGGAAGGGGGAAGGCAGCCGGCCTGGTGGGCTGCCGGCCTGGCAAGGCCTAGGCGGAGGGAGCGGCTCGGCTAGGCCGGCCCAAGAGGAGGGGCGGTGCCCTAGGAGGGAGGAGGCCGGGTGGGCCAGGCTAGGCCACCGGCGCTGAAGCGGGCCGAGGCCCAAGCGGGATGGGGAAGGAGGTCGACGGGACGGGCCGGGCCGCCGGGTGGACTGAGGCCCAGGCGGGCCCAGGAGAGGAGGAAAACGGGCTTTTGGCCCAGGTTGCTTAAAAAAATAATAAAAAACCCTTTTTCGAATTAAAATAAATCCAGAAATTCAAATAAAGCCTTTAAAAATACCAAAAAACCTCTGAAAATTCTAGAAAAATTCCAATAAATCAAATTGACCATGGGGAACTCAATAAAAATACTTTTGAGGCAAATTTTCAAATGATGATCAATTTAAAAATCAAAAACTTCCTTTTTTGCTCTCAAATTAATTCATAACCTTGAATTAATTTGAAATAAAATCCAATAAATATATTTTTAACATATATTACATAGTTGCACATCCTTCTCTCTTTAAAAAAAAATTTCAAGCCCCAAAAATTGAGGATGTTACAGGCGACCACCTCTTGGAGCTACCCCACTTCTCTGCTACCTTGCCGCACCCCGTCATGCCACCTAACATCATCAATTGCCGCTGGCGAGCCTAGCTAGGCCACTAGCGTGTAGCTGCCCTGTAGCACCACTACCGCAGTAGTGAAAATGGCCAAAAGCCGTGCCACGGTAGGAGCACATCGGTGGCCATGTCTACCCCCTGCCACATTCATGCCACGGTAGCGGAAATCACCAAATCTGCTGCCACAACAACAAGTAGCATCTCTGTCGCAGTAGAAAAAATGCTCAACAACATTTCCACGGCAGCAGCACGATAAGGTTTCGCTGCCGCAACCTTGCCACGACAACAAAGACATCCAAAACCTTTGCCGCGACAACTCCACGGCAGAGATCTGAAGCCCTTCATTGCCGCAACCCCGTAGCAGTACATTCAACCAAAAGTGTTGCTACAACAGCTCTGTGGCAACACACACCTCTATATGCTTGCTAAAACCCTAATGCGGTAGCAACAATGGCCTATTTTGTCTATTTCTCTTCGTGGATTGATCTAACCCTAGTTTCTTCAACCTGTACCACTTCAGCAAGTTTAGTAGTGTTGTTTACCATCCATCTACAGTACCTATCATCCAATTAGGGCCAAAACCTAATTCTTCCACCTTGCTACCTCAAACCCTAGTCTTTCTAGAACCCTAACTTCTACCTTGTTGCCCAAATTCACCCATTATTTTTCCGTCACCTCCACCACTTCTATCTACACCTTTCTACTCTATGCTTACATAGCTTTTATTTTATGTAATCATTTATCTAAAGTTATTGCTTCTTATTTGGAGTTATTCTAAGTTATTGCATACGTTAACATGTAGACTCGAACGTGTCGAAGGAGTACCAGGAGTAGCAAGAGGGAGAGTTCCCGGGGAGCTTTGAGCAAGGCAAATCGCCTTTGATCATGTTGAATCTATTATTTTTGTTGTCAACTTACACATGCACGTTAGTTTAGAAAGTATTAGTGGGGTCGTAAGCCTATTGCCATTTTGTTATTACCTCCACTATATGCAACCATTACCTTGTTACTTCCATACCTAAAACCTAGCATGGTTAACCTTTTTAGACCATTAGCTTATGCTAGTGCTAATGAAGATAACATCAGTCGTGTCTAATATAAGAAGATAATGCTCTCTCATAATATAAGTGAAGCATGTGAGAAAAAACTATCAAATGATATAAGTGAAGCATGTGAACAAAAGTGAATGCTTTCAAATAATATAAGTGAAGCACACAGAGCAAATATGAGTACTCTCTAAAAATATAAGTGAAGCATATAGAGCAAGAATAAGTGCTCTCAAATAGTCTAAGTGAAGATCCTAGAGCTATAAGTGAAGCCCATGAGCTAATGAATGTTGATGCTTTTGAAAAGAAATGCAATGCATAGCATAAAAGAAAATTAGAGCTTTTGAAGAATATGGTACTTGTCTTCTACTAAATATTTTTCTATTTTTTTGTTTTGTTCTTCTTTTCTTCTCTTTCTTTTTTTATTTTTTCTCTTTTGCTATCTTTTTCAAAGCTCTACAACATGAGAGGTAGCTTATAATGATAAGCTCTTTACATGATAAAACAAGTGTGAGGATCCGAACTTAACTTCTAGACCCTCCCTGTGTATCTCCTCATCAGTCCAGGATCAAGCTGATGAACACAGGCGAATTGATATCACTGCACACATCACGAAACATTTTAGAAACATAAACAATTGAGTTATAGCAGCGATATGACTAAATAAAGTAACTAGGACTTATGTCCCTTACCATTTAGAAACACAGCGGAAAATAAAGCGTAGATGTCTCCATCTCAACCACAGGCAGTCGACGGAGGCCACGTGACCTAAATCTCAGCATTGACGTAGAAGATACCTCATAGTCTTCATCGTTCTCATAGATATCTGAACACGTCCAACAAATAACATGCTCGATGAGTACTTCACGTACTCAGCAAGCCACCTGGCGGCAGATGGTCCTATCATACTACATGCAAGACTCCAAAGGAAGGCTTTATGGTTTATTTACGTAAAGCAATCTCTTAATTGAATTACTTATAATAGATTCGAAGGCAACATTCTGATGTAAATCAGTTTTAATATCAGGGGTGTTTTCAACAGGTGTGGTCCACGACCAACACACTCGAGCAAGGACTCCCGCCTTAGCTCGACCATAGGATTCATCAGCAAAGGGGTAGAGGGAAATAGGAAGGGGGAGAGGGACATGTCCTTTTCATCAAGAATGAGTCATGTGCTGTCCATAACCGTGGACACGGCTAATCGATTAGTTTTAACTCTGCAGAGTGTGTACACTTTATCCACATGACATAATCTCGTCTTGTTGCCATTGGCCGTCGTCAGCATAGTACACACCCATCGGTGTATCGGCAGGAAGATTATGATGATGTCTTTTAGCTAGATCCCCCTCTGATGTGACATGCCCACCGGGTCTGGCTCGGAGTTGAGGTACGTCCCCACCCTCCGATCCCCCATCTATGCCGAGGGTCCTCGTAGCTACGTCCACCCCTTCTGTGGTACGGCAATATATACACCAAAGGCTAACTAACCTACTTGACCAAGCTATTGCCCATATAGCATGTGGTTGTACTGTTGACATAATTCTCCAATTACATGACTTCGGCCTTATGCGGTACGGACGACAAATGGTTCCTTTAAACCGGCCTTCTGCGGGTAGGCAACCATATGCTCCTTCAACACTGATTCAGCTGTCGCCCGCACCATATTAGATGGTAAGTTTCACCCAGAGTAGAATAGGAAGAACAGAGAGAGAGAGAGAGAAACATCGGGCATCCAATCCTAGCTCAGCGAGCTCAACAGGTTCCAACAAGGATCATCGATCCGAAATTCATTTCTCCATAGAGGCAATTCAAAACAACCTAAGGATATATTTTAAGCATGGCTAAGCATTCTCTACTCTATTCAGAATAAAACCTACTAATCTACTCAGGGTATCAAGTAAACATGGCGACAAGCGGAAAGGTAAAGGTGTGTCAATCGACACGCTAGCTACTGGATTAAAACAGCATGCATGTTTATAAACAATAAAATATAATGACTTTGAGAATAGACAACATGATCAAGAAAAGAGGCATGCCTTCGTTGACGAGTTGGTCTTCTTCTGCAGGAACTTGACCTTACCCAACTTTGCTACTTCCTATTCATCGCAACAGCAGTAAAGTGCAAGGTAAATAAATATAAATCCAAATTAAATATCAAATGAAAATACCAGAAGAATAGGGCTAGCAGGGTTGGATAGGTGGCAAAGGACAAAGGTGAAGGGATAGGATTATCGAAAGACAACTAGGAAGGTGTGAGATTATATATCTCAACCAGATAGAGTACATGTACTCGAAAGATGGTCTTCCGGATCAGATCATTTTGGAAAAGTATAGATTTATGGATGATAGAATTTGCATGTAAAAGGACTAAAGTTAATCCACATGCGAGATAGGGATATATATGCGACTGGGAACAATATATGGTCGATGACAACAATAGCACAACCATATGATTAAACATGGAAACCCGACATACTAGTAAAACAAATATGACCCATCGTACTAGTAAATAAGCAAGGTCCTGACATGCTAGTCGGCAAGAAATGATAACAGGCGATATGACAATCTATATGGACTATCATGCAATACATAATTAGACATCATGTAACAAATTAGATAGACGGCATGAAATAGAGACTAGTCATGGCGTAGCATAAGATAATATATGATCATGCGGTTATAATCTAATAACAATCATTGATAATGCAAACGGTGATTAAACTATATGGCCAAATAACAACTAGCGTCAATATGACATGCACCAAACATACATGCAATCTATGACATAACATTAACTCTACTAATGCTATTGTGTGTATACAATGCAGCAATCAATCTACACATACTACACATAACAATAACAATATTTTAGTAAAGAATGATTATTAGCAACATATATGCATATATTATAATCGATACCTAAATGTTAACCATGTATGTGCGAGTATATACCACCTTATGGAAGTGTAACATAAGATATTAAGCTATCCATACTAGTACATACATATTATATGTCCATCAACTAACATACGATATGATTAAATAATAATAACTTAGTAAGGGATTATTATTCCAACATGTAGATTGTCAACAATATTAAGTCTAATTATATATATATAATTATCTAAAACATGGATTAACCTATGTATATATGCATAAATATATACACATAGCTGCATATCTAAACCACATGAAATGCATCGAACAAATATGAGACATGTGTGTGATCTTAACCATATTATACACAGAGGTTAATAACGTGACAAACTATTATGTAACAATTCTTAAATAAACATGAATTAAACTATAGGTGCGTCTAAGATGTGCACGAACATATGCACATTCCACCATACAATATACATCATGCAACAATCAATATTAAAGATAGACATAGGCTAAGCATGTGCAATCCTAACTATGTTCAACTAATAATTAAAATACAAATAGAGTTTACTTAATGTGCTAACCAAGTCATATCAAACTATTATTTAAACACGGGCAATATATATATGTAACATATATACATGACCATATATACAAACTATATGAAGCGTAATATGTGAATATAAACTATATATGCGTGTAATCTTAATCATACTATAAACAAAGTTTACCATTATGGCTAAATATTTTACAGCACCATTAGTTAAAACAAGAAGCATCTATATATATAATAACTTTATATTTTGCATAACATCATGTCATACTTCCATTTAAATCTACACATATATATCTTATCATATTATCTACACA
This sequence comes from Stipa capillata, assembly GCA_019208055.1. Taxonomy (NCBI): domain Eukaryota; kingdom Viridiplantae; phylum Streptophyta; class Magnoliopsida; order Poales; family Poaceae; genus Stipa; species Stipa capillata. The sequence continues at coordinate 12,979 of JAGXJF010001986.1, read as the reverse complement.
TGGTGACATGGGAATCATAACATGTTTATTAAACAATCATCATCACGTGTGATTAAAGACACTAACATGCTAGTAAGCAACCTTATGCCATATACAATAATCTATTACTATCTATTATATTTGAGTAGGTGGTGATGGTCACATTATACAAAGATCAACTACCATATGATATGTCATATTAATATTCGCTTAGTAAGATTATGCTTCTACTGTTATAGGTTATATGCAATATTAGGTTCGGTTATATATTGTATAACACAGTATATGTGAACATACATAAGATCATCCAATATGAATCTTATTAAATATGAACAAATTTATCCACAATATAAACAAGATTGAACTAACATGTTGAACTACCCCATGTCTACTAACTATTAAAACCAAATTATATTGTATATGCGTATGCTATATTCAACTATACAAACATGCAACATGTAGCTATATGGATGTATAAACCTAGTATTGAACTAAACATGATTGATCACATGATGAATTCTAAGCATGAACATTACATAAATAGAAGCAATGACTATATAAGAACTAAGCATATAAATATACGAAACTATAGTCTAACATAACATTCAATTTAATTTGGTGATCAAGCAATAATGAAGAACATTATAGATGAATATAGGGTGATGCGAGTGATTTCAAACAAGGATTAATGGTGTAAAATAATGTCATGATGCACCACAAGATGATAGGAGATTAACTATATGGGTGAGGGCGACGTTCGCAACACGAAACAGTTGGAACTGGACATAGATCGGTTCTGGATAGACCGGAGGATTTTGGACGCTGCATGATGCTCGCTCAACGAAATTGCAATCCGCCAGTTGGGTTAGAAACTAGACACACAGAGGTACAGTCTTACCAAAGGGTTTTGGAGAATTCTTACCGAGTCAACAGGAAAAGATTAGACAAGTTAGATATTTTGCAGATTGCATCTGGACATCCGCGGACAGCACGTCGGAGACGGATCAATTCCCGCCAAACGGCTACATGGATCAAGGTGAAAATTTACAGAGGTGCTCATAGATACCTAAGGCACAACTTCACCAAAGGGATTCTTCAAAGACTCACCGGATCAATGGGGAAAGAGGTGATAATACCGCTGTACCGTTCGGGTAGTCAAATCTACATAGGAACAACAGCACAAAGAAACTTGATTTCCCAGAGATTGGACCATTGGATTGTCTTCAAAATTTGTGGAGATGATCTTGAATTTCCCAATGATTGCACCGTTGGATCTTCACCAAATTTTGCAGAGAGATAGAGGGAAAGGTTAAGAACAATCTCACAGAAGGGATTTGCCAAAAGATGTTCAAGGTGACAGGAATTGGGAAAACACTGAGGCGATATGTGCTGTTTAGAAACTGCACGAAGGCAAAGAGGGGGTGGTGGCTGTTTGGGGGGTTTGGGGGCTAGGGTTTCGTGGAAAAAGGGTTTGGGGGAGTGGGGAAAAGGTGGGAGGGGTGTGGGGTATTTATAGGAGGGTTAGGGAAAGAGATTTGGATCAAATTCTATTGGAAAAGAGGTGGCAACGCATGCTGCGCTATACAACACTCGCCGGGGTGGCTGCTCAAGGGAGGAATGAGACGGCGGGATGCCAGGTGGGGATGAGCCGGGATGGCGTCCATAAAGGAAAGGAGGAAAGAAAAGGAGAAAACCAAAATAAAAACAAGAACAGTAGAGCGAGATTGAATATCAAACAAACTCTGAAAATTCTGAGAAAAACTCTGGAGACATATTCCAAGTTTGAAAACAACTCAAACTCAAGTTGCATTAACTCAAATTAACTCCGGTCTAATTTGTGAAATTCCAATTAGCTTTAATTAATTAGAGAATAAATAACAAAATTTTCTGGCTCTGACTTTTAAATAAAAGATTTTGAAAAGCTCTGAAAATCAGGATGTTACAACAAGCGAGGAGCTAAGTGACTAGGTTATGTATGCAAAAACAAAATAAAATTAGATCATATATATATATATATAAGTGCATTGGCAAGATACTTGAATAGCAAAGATAAAGTGCCATAATAGGTAGGTATGGTGGACACAAATGACAAAAATTAGAAGGGCTTTTGTGATGTCTCTCCTCTTTTCCTTATTTTTGCACTGCCTGTTCTATTTTAACGGTCTTCATTGCCTCCTCGGCATCATCTTCTTCATTTTTAGAGTGAGAGAGACATACACCATGGATTTGGATTTATTGGCAAAGTATGCGAAGTATCGATGTGATAAATGCAAAACTGAGTAACATAGAGGCCAACAAATAAGATGGAGTATATGATTGGCTTAGATAACGTACTTGATTAATTCTGGCATCAAATGAATTTTAGTACTCAATTTTATTATCCTCAACATTATTCTCCTTTAGATAAGACGTGACTCTACCTTCACCCGACAACTATTCATTTCAAAGTAACATTTATGCTCTCATTTAAATTTTAGTGAACCATGGCAAGGTAGCAGGCAAACACCACGAGTGATAAACTAACCATCCTAAATCACAATATTCATAAATGAGTATCAATATCAACAATATTCTTAATGGGTAATAAAGGTTGATGGACAAGATGCACTAGGTTGCCATAAATCTTTGCATAAGATAATTCAGTTATGACAGTAAAAAAGAAACAATATACCTCAACCATTATGCCTCCAGCAAACTCATGATCATCAACTGACCATTTGAGAAATGTTCCTCATATTCACATTTAACATCTTCATCAATACCATCCATTAATCAAGCAAAGATAGAAACAAAGATAGGTCTCCCTAACTCCGTCCACTAATTTATTTAGAAATAAATTAAAAGTGTTGTTTAAGCCAACCTAAAGAAAGAATCTCAAGTTCTATAAAATTAAAGCAATGCATAATTGATCTATCAATTCAATATAAATGCAAATGAGAATACTTGGCTACTTGGGGGAGAGGGAGCTTCCCCAAGCTTAAAGCTTTTTTCCCATCTTGGGTTTTCATCTTGACTGCTCATGACTTGAATACCTCCTTTTCCTCTCAAATTTTTTCCTACAAAAGATTGGGTAAACACCATGCATGAAGAGCTCAATAAATTCACCCAGAACAAAGTATGATCTTTGGTGGAAAGGCCAGATCAAAGCATCATATTGACTAGGTGGATATTTCAGAACAAGCAAGATAAAGATGGTCAAGTAATCCATATCAAGGCACGGTTAGTTGTTCAAGGTTTCACCCAAGTTGAAGGTTTGGACTTTGGTGAAACCTATGCCCCTGCTGCTCGTCTTGAGGCTATTCGCATATTGCTTGTATTTGCCACTCATCATGATTTCAAGTTATATCAAATGGATGTTAAGAGTGCTTTCTTGAATGGTCCAATTTACATATAGCTCAACCTCCCAGTTTTGAGGATCCAAAATTCCCCAATCATGTCTATAAACTCCAAAAGGCACTATGTTGGCTCAAGCAAGCTCCACGTGCATGGTGTGAGTGCCTTAGGGATTTTCTAGTCAAAAAGGGTTCAAAGTTGGGAATGTTGATACTAGTCTTTTCATTAAGAAAGTTAATAATGACTTGTTTGTATGCCAAATATATGTTGATGATATTATCTTTGGTTCTATTAATGAGTCGTTTAGTAAACAGTTCGAAAAGATGATGGCAAAGAAGTTCAAGATGATAGTGATGTAGGAGTTGCAATTCTCTCTCGGATTGCAAATCAAAAAATGCAAGGAGGGGATGTTCATATGTCAAACCAAGTATATGAAGTACATGCTCAAGAAGTTTGACATGGTGAACTCCAATCCCATCCACACCCCCATGCAAAAAAACAGCCACCTCGACCTTAACAATGATGGTTAGACTATTGATCAAAAGTTATACGGCTCCATGATTGGATCTTTGTTTTATCTTAGCACATCTAGGCCAGATATAATGCTACGTGTGTGCATGTGCGCAAGATTTCAAGCCGCTCTAAAGGAGTGTCACTTAGTGGTCGTAAAGAGAATCTTTAGATATCTTGTTCATACTCCAAACTTAGGGCTTTGGTATCCCAAAAGTTCTAGCTTTGATTTTATTAAATATTTGGATTCAGATTATGTGACATATAAGATTGATAGGAAAACCACTTCTGTAACATGCCAATTCCTTGGTAGATCTTTGGTTTTGCAGGCCTCTCTATCCACTGCCAAAGTAAAGTACATATCTGTGGGTAGTTGTAGTGCTCAATTATTATGGATGACGCAAACCTCAAGAGATTATGGAATCAATATGAAAATGTGCCTCTATTGTTTGATAATGAAAGCACAATAAAAATAGTCGACAATCCTGTCCAACACACTTAAACCAAGCACATAGATATCCGACACAATTTCCTAAGGGATAATGCTACTAAAGGAGATATATAATTAATCCATGTAAGGAATGAAAAATAATTAGCAGATATCTTCACTAAGCCACTAGATGAGCAAAGATTTTTCTAGTTAAGGAATGAGCTCAATATCTTAGATTCTCGAAATGTGGCTTGACTCCCTGCTCATGCTTTTTTGCCTTGATTGATGTTTTTGGTCCTTAAGATGTGTGAACACTTTATGGGGGAGTATAGATATCCAAATGAACATATACATCCTAGATATGTGAACAAATCAATATTTTTGTCTACTCATTACTCCTAGAGTGGTGGTTATACAAAATGTGAGTTGTTCTTCTAGGAATCACATTCTTGGTGAACATTGGTTCTAGTGCAATTGTGGACTCATACATGGTGAAAACATCAACAATCACCATCTTTGGTTCCTTAGGATTTTATTTGCCTTTCTTAACATCGTTTGAGAAATTGGTGTCCTCGCCAAATAGATTGAAGTAATAAGTTTGATCTTGTTTGAATCTTGACTCCAAATGTTGCTTAGCATGATTTGATGTTTCTCCATTGGATATGGATAAAACCCCTAAGGACTTCCTTTATGCTATCTCTCTATATCTTATCCAAAATTCCTTCTAGCCTATGCACATGGGTCTTTGGAACTACTCCCCGGAGTATCCGGCCATTCCTTGGAGTCTCTAGAGCAAAATTTTTGCCTCCAAATAGAGAATCAAATTTCTCAGAGTTTTGATACTTGGAGTGTGTGGCAGTTTTGAGTATCTGGGTGGTAACCCGGAGTATCCGATTTTGAAACAGAGAATCTAGAATCCGAGAATCTTGTGATACGGAGTATCCGGCTGTTAACATTTATTCGGAGTATTTGGGCATCTCCTAGAGTCTCTGCTATAAGTCTCACGATGGCATAAAATTATGACTCAGGGGACTTGGGGATTTTTATACCAAAAAGGTTCCCCGAGCCCCAAGCCCTATCTGTCGTTGCCTCGGAGTCTCTGCTCCTTGCCGCACCTTCTAGGACTCTATGGTGACCATCTTCGCCTCCGTTGAGCTCTCCTTATCTAGGGTCATTGTCATCACCACCTTGTTTCATGTCGCCGCTGGCGTATGTCGCTGGCTCTGGCATCAATCACGACCAAACCTGAATGTTAGGGTTGGGGACGGGGGCGAATCGGGGCCGGCAGGAGGGTGTAGTGGCGGAGACCGAGGATGACGGATGTATGAGGGAGGAGGAACACCATGATGCCATTGCCAGCGTCAGATCAAGGTGGCAGTGGCGCTATTGGGCAGTGGCGCATATTCGAGGGAGTGAGCATCAAGAAAGAGAGCGAAGGGAGCAAGGGGATCTATTTGATGCCATGCATGAGTGAGAGATTGAGAGATAGAGATGGGTTGGGTGGTTTGGAGTAAAGGCCAGTGTGGACCGATCGGGTTGGGCTGGCTAGGCCCAACAGGCTTGTAGCCAAGAGCTGGGCCAACTAGGGCCTAACAGGCCAAATCAATGTTGGGTTATTTTTTTATATAGGTTTTTAAATTAATGTAGTTTGAGTAAAATTTAAATTGGGAGATTGTTAAATCCGATCAATTAGAGTCTGCTAATAATAAAGTAAGTCTTGGATTGAAGTGAATCAGGAAAATTAAGCTGATATTGGCATATTACAATTAAGCTTCACTTATTAATAATAATAGTGGATCAATTATTATTCCCCTACTTAATTAAAGACAATTCATAAATAGATCAAAATTCATAATAATTAATAACAGTGGGTCAATAATAATAATAATAATTGGGCATGACTATGGCTAGTGGTAGAACTCTAAATGGTGCTATCAAGCACATGGAAGGTGGGTTCCACTACAATGGGTTTTGGTATAAGGTTAAATAACAAATGATCACCTATCCTTAAGCGTTGTGGTGACCATGTTAACCACATATCCGTATGGGACGCGCTAAGGTGACATATCTTTGTCCCATGTCAGACTTCCCCTGAGAACGGAAGGCCTTGTTCGTTGGATCTGTAGTATCAACTACTAGGAAGTTAGTCTGAGCCTGTAGTTCTAGCTACAGTACACTGGATTTAAAGTATCAGCATAAGGTAATCTGAGCCCGTTGTGGTGGACTATGACACGGGGTAGGATAGAGCGACAGTGGAAAGGCTTTGTGGCCATGGGAGTGTGTTCCGAGGCTAATCTCCTCGACACATGACCATGTGCGTTTCTGGGTAAAGTAATGCACCTCTGAAGAGTGTATTGAAGTGTGCCATTGTCACTCCATGTTCCTGGTTGGTAAAGCTCAAATTGATTGTGCTAACAAGACCATAGCTCTTAACCACTGGTTCGGGGGAACAGTCGTGTTCCAAGGCCAAAGAAACCTTGAATAAGATCTAGAGTTGAAGAAATAGCTAGATGAGTTAGCAGATAAGGGGTTTATCAATGAAAGCATATCACCTTGGGCGCACCAATTCTTTTTGCTAATAAGAAAGATGGAGGCCTTTGCATGTATGTCGACTATGGAAACCTCAATAATGTCACCATCAATAACAAGTATCCATTGCCAAGAATTGATGATTTTTTGACCAAACCAGGAGTGCTGGAATTTTCTCCAAGATAGATTTATGGCCAAGCAATCATCAAATCATAGTTAAATCGAAAGATATTTCAAAGGCATGATTTCTCTCTCAATATGGGAACCACGAATACCTGGTGATACCATTAGGGTTGAAAAATGTGCCTGCAATATTTATGAATTTGATGAACAAGGTGTTCATGAAGTATCTTAACAAGTTCAAGATTGAGTTCATCAATGATAATCTCATCTTTTCCAAAAATAAAGAAAATCTTGCAGAGCATCTCCGGACGATTTTGCGAACTTTGAGGGAACCATCAGCTATATGCCAAGTTTAGTAAGTTTGGATTTCTCTCTCTTTTAGTCACAGAGTCGCTACATAGTATTGATTACACTTGACAGCTGCATAAATTGAATTTCGAACCCCTAGGATCATAGACGCACTGTGCATAACATGTACGGCAACAACATTGAGTACCACAACATAAACTCTAAAGGAAGAAATACATAATAAGTAATAATTCATATCTCTTACGCAAATTAATTAAATAGATTACAATCAATGGACCTAAAGGTCAATAAGGAACTGAATGAGATATTAAGTCCAGCAATGGAAACAAAATAAAAACCTTGAGATGGCAGTCACAAGCCATCCCATCGAAACCCCATCATATAACCTACAAGTCTTAGCCGACAAAGGTAAACAAAGCAAGCGATCAAACATAATAATCATCTATACCAATTCACCTGCCAAAATTATTAAGGAATGGAATTCCAGTGAGTATGTTCATACTCGCAAGACTTAGTTGTGCCTAATCAATAAAAAGAAATGACTTAACATACTAGTCTAAAATTTGGCATGGCATATGATAGCTGAGTACAAGCATGATTTTACTAACATGGAAACATAAGCAAGATTATAACAATAATTACAACATGATAGCAAATCTGGAATACCCTATGTTTCACAAATGGCATAGTCATGACATCATGAGTTCATGAATCCAGCAAGGACATCATTAAGCCATATACATGCCCTCCAATTCACAAAACACTTGGGGGAAGGAACCAATCGATCATAAAACACCACAAAGGGTCCTGGGGGCTCCCAAATGAGTATAGCTAGTCCTCAGATGGGACAACTAACACAGCACAGGCCGCATCATGCGATCACGTAAGGCCCCTAACAGCTGAAAAGTAGAGAACGATGAACCAACATTAATGGCACGGTAACCGACAGCTATCACCGTGTGTCCACCGTACCCTAGTACAGCTCTCGTACTCACAGATTCATGTTGATTACAACATCAATTTAATATCCAGGTACCACTGGATGAATCAACAATCCTAAGCATACTAGTAAGGTATTGAACAACCAATCAATAAGCATATAGACATAGGAATAATTGACAGCATGGCAATGGCAAAAAATATTTGCTTGCCTTATAGCTAGATGAAGAGACATAATAATAATCCCACAAGGAAACTGAATAACCGAACATCAAGAAGAAGAAACTAACCTCCAAAAGAGAAAATCAAGTCTAAAGAATTGTTTTAAACAATGTGAAGATGTATGAAATGCAATTATGATGAAGTAAGATGAAGTGTAGAACTAATATAAGCATATCACCATCTATTCCATATTTTGGTTCAGTTTTAGTTGTGCTATAACCATAACATGGATGCATGCATGCAATTAAGGCATGGATGTATGTCTGAATTCAGATATGCAACTAAGGAGGATGCGATAATTTATAGTTAAGGGTGAAAGCTCAATTAACTAATTCATCATATTAAATTTCAGATTGGTGTCATAGTGGCATGCAGGAGGTACACTTGACATTTAAAGTGCTAGTTATGGTTTTAAAAGATTCTAACAAGGTGTACTTTATCCAAATGGAACTTTTAGATTCAGTATTTTCATAGATATGACATGCATAACTTATATACTAAAATGCCATAGTTTAGCAACATGATTCTACAATATACATGCAAAAATTTAGATATAAGGTTCATGTTTTGGTTTCATCATTAAAATGGCCATTTGAATTAATTAAAGTTGCACGTTTGTAATTAAACAAGTTCTGGACAGCAGCGGTATTTGGGACTTATCTCCCAAACCGCTCTTCAGAAATGAGCAAATGACCACTCGAAGCATATGTCTCGACAAGGGCTATGATTCATGTTTTGGGACTAACATATGAAAGGAAACGAAAGGTCACCGAATCATGCCCGCAAGGTTTCATCCTAGCTATCCAACTTACAAAATGAAATGTAAGAAAGTCACACAGATCGTCATGAATCCTCACATCTATGCCAAGAAATCACATCCACAAGTGTGAGGTCTTGAAGCGTGAACATGAAGGAAATTGACAATGGTAACGATGACGTTGTTGGATCAGACGGCGACACAGCACCATGTCCAACACTCCTTCACTTCATCTTCTTTATCTTCCATCTTCTTCTCTGATCCTATTCTTCTTCTTTCTTCCTTTTTTTACTTCTTCTCCTAGCCTTCATCCATCTCCCCTTCCTCCTCTACACAACTGGTAGAAAACCATGGACAGGTGGCCGGCTAACTGCATGCACAAGAGGAACTCAGAGGAGAGACGACTAAGTGGCCATGGCAGAGCACGGTGGCAGCGATGACCAACAGCAATGCTCACCGCCAATTGAGTGTCAATAGGCTGGACAGGGCGACAGTGGTGCTCCCCCTCGGTGGCCATACGGGAGCAGGGCAAGGGCCCGAGGCACAGGAGTGGTGGCTCGTCGGAGGAGCTTGTTGGCTGGTGGCGACAGCAATGCAAGCAAGGGAAGGCGCATGAAGGAGGCGGGTGAAGAGGGGCGACACGGGGCAGGGGAGGTCGCAGGAAGCATGGGTGAGTAGTAGTGGTTAATTCACAAGGGAAGAGGGAGAGCAAGCTTAAATCCTACTAGATGCAAAATGCATGAGAACATGAATGACACATGGTTTAAATCTTGAGTAAGTTTTTAGTGCAATGCATGAGATGATGCAACCATGATTAAAAGTTTTATTTCAGTTCGTAATTTTCCACCTTAATTCATCCTATGGATTTGGGCTGTTACAAAAGGGGAAGTTAAGTCCTAGGTATATTGGACATTTTCAAGTTTTGGATCGAAAAGGCGAACGAGCATAGTGCCGTCATCACCGACATCAGATTAGGGCGGCGACAACGTATTCACATGAGTGGGAGGAGGGAGGAGATAAGAGCAAAGGGAGAAAGAAGTCGATTTGATCCCCTGTGTGAGTGAGAGAGTAAGAGAGAAATGGGCTGGCCCAATAGGCTTGTAGCCTAGGGCAAGGCCAACTAGGGCCCAACAGGGCAAATCGATGATGGGTTACTTTTTATAGGTTTTTGAATTAATGTAATTTGAGTTTAAAGTTAATTTGGAAGATTATTAAATCCAGTCAATTAGTGTCTGTTAATAATAACATAAATTTTGGACTCAAATGAATCAAGAAAATTAAGCTAATATTGGCATACCACAATTAAGCTTAAATTAATAATATCAATAATAATAATAATAGTGGGCCGATTATTATTCCCCTACTCTTTGTCATAAGCAAATCATCATTCCCATATGTATTCATGTTGAATTTTTCTGGACTTTGTCCTTATCGGACTTTATCTCCTTCAGAAATAGGAGTTCAATAAACAGACCCGTTGAACGCCTTTACCAATTCATCAATAGGAAAATCCAGTTTCAATAGTTCATGTCCATTGATAAAGTTTGATAGAACTTTCCATTTCTTCTGTAACCTGCACAAAAAGGAAGACCTATTTTCTAAAGCTAATCAACTGAGATATTGATTGCCAATCATTGGGCATGACTATGGTTGGTGGTGGAAATCTAAATGGTGCTGTCAAGCACATGGAAGGCGAGTTCCACAATGGGTTTTCATTAAGGTTAAATAATAGTTGATCACCTAGTACCGTAGTGACTGCGTTAACCACATACCCTATATGGGACGGGCTAAGCTGAAGTATCCTTGTCCTATGTCATACTTTCCCTGGTAGTTGGATCTATCATATCAACTACTAGGAAGGTAGTCTAGGCCTGTAGTGCCACCTACGGTACGCTGGATCGAAAGTATCAGCGTGAGATAGGTACCCCGAGCCGGTTGTGCTGGACTACAACACACGGTATGACAAAACGCAGTGAAAAAGCTTTAGGCCATGGGAGAGTGTGTTCTGAGGCTGGTCTTCACGGAGACATGACTGTGGGCATTTTTGGGTAAAATGATGCACCTCTTGAAAGTGTAAAGTGGCATTATCACTCCATGTGCCTGTTGGAATTGCAAATGTTGTAGGAAGGAATCCATAGGGGATTCTAGCAGCCTGTGGGAGAAGGGATCATAGCTCTCTAAATAAAACCTAAATCTCTTTCCACACGAATTGCATTATTTTTAGAACACCGTTGTTTTCTTCAGAGTTAGTGCATTAAACACCTTTTGCTATTCCTGGACATGTTGAGTACCTCCTGTGCTCATCCCTATATTATAGACCTCCTTGTTTAGATTGTAAGTTGACGACAGAGCAAGTAGTCTATGTGGAGGTCGAAGAAGAAGTTCTAGAGGAGCAAGCATTAGAAAAAGACAACGAGGGAGTAAACTACTACTTTGAGTACTGTGAGGAGAACAGCGAATAGTAGAAAATATAGGGTTTGCAAGATGAGTGTCATTGAACTTTTGTTGTACCAAATGGAAACGGTTTTAAATTCCTCGTAGTTCTGGGAATTGGTTTGTACGAATTTATGTTGGCACTTAAGTTTTTATGGTTTGTAATGTAATTTTGTGATAACGGACTGCTGCAATGCTTTTGTTGTACTAGTCTGGTTGACATGTTGTTGATGAAACTACACTTCATTGGCAATACATCAAAGATGGAATGCTACTCTTAAGGTAGAATGTGGGTCGCCGCAATGAGTTCTTCTATTTGTTCAATGATATCCTCATTATTGCCTAATCTATTATAAGACACAGTAATAGGACCCCTATGGTTGTTACATTGGATATCAAAGTGTCCAACCGTATCACAAAATACACACTTAATATCGCAAACACAGAAAATTAATGAAAGGCAATAATTTAACATTGCTAACCATTCTTTTAATTGCTCATGGTTTTTTGCCATGCTTAAAGTTGTAACTAATTTTGTTTGTTTTCATTTGGAAGCAATAAGTAACAGTCAACATTTAAAGCAGTAGTAACTAATTTTTTATTGATTTTAATAACATAAATTAAACAAGAAAATAAATAATATATTAAAATTAAATAACCTAGAGAGAAAGTAATGCAAGTAATAAAAACTAAGAAACACGAAAATTAAAGAGAGTGCCAAAATCAAATTTAGAGTGAAACCATAATTGGCAAAGGGGCCAAAAAACTTGCTTGATGGTCTACAAGTTCACAACATCAATTATAGCATTTTCGATGAGAAAAAGTGTCGAACCCACAAGGAAGAGGTGATTGATCTCACTTGGTCCAAATCTAAAATTACACTTAAAATAATAAAAATAAAGGTTTAGATGCACAACTACCTTTCTCAAATAGTTGTGAAACCTTAAGGATGCAATAAATAATTAAAAGGCGCAATTACTTGACTTAGGAAATAAATAATATTTTTGAAATAAATAAAAATAGAAACATACTAAATACTAAAGGTGCTAGGAGAGGTGTTCTAATACCTAAAAATGAGGCATGAGGTATATAGGATCACTAGTAGCAATTTTTATGCAAGTAATAAGGATTATGCAACATAAAAGTACAAATTAAGAATATGCAACAATTAAATGAGAGGCTAGTATTATTAGTAACAAGTAGAGGTTAATCTACCCTTATCCAACCACCAATTTGAGGCGTACACTAAGGCATGAGCCGGAACAATACTAATAAATTCGCTAGAAAATACAAGAGAGGACCAGATAGTTGGCTGCTCTACCTCATTCTCTGTGCTTACCAACTAATGCAATGCTATAGTGTCATGCATGACCAATTCACAACACATAATCAAGCAAAAATATTAAAGAAATAGC
>JAGXJF010001985.1:0-47728 GCA_019208055.1 Stipa capillata | reverse complement strand
GCGACTGTCACGGACCCGGAATTGCATATGATTAGGGGAACGCGAAGTCGCCAAGGACCGAAGGACTCGTCCTCCCGGTGGCACGGTACCTGCACCGCACGCACCAAGGTAGAACGTTCCGACACCCGCCAGGTGCGAGCCGGCCGGAAGCGACCAATCTTCCCAAAACCACATACGATTCCATAATCCGCTGAAAAGTCAGAGTCGTTCCCGAATCCTACCACAACAAGCAAGGTCGGAGGAGCCCGGCGATTCTACCCACACCCTAACCTAGCTCGGAAGCTAGTGGGTCGCTCGAAAGCCCGGTAGAACGCCCACACCCTGCCTGGCCGGCACAGCATCTCAGCCAGCGGGTCACTCAACCAACTCATGCTCGACTTAGTAGAAAATGGTACGGCCTCGATCTTTCACGGCATGCCCATACACTTCATATCATTCACGCATTGTGTAGGGGCAGCCTGGATTAACAACTCGGATATCGTCACAAAGCTCTACATTACGATATTAATAATAACAGTCCACGATGGGACAACATTTTACATCAGTCGGTTAACACCGGAAACATATCCGAGTACGGAGAAACTTAACAGCAGAGGAAACAAAATAATAGTCCCACAGCGACATAGTTATCGCTGAACAAAACACTAACTATCCCATGCATCGAACACAATCGAGGAAACCCGACACGTCAAACATCGTCGAAAAACTCTTCGACCACCGGCTCACCTGCAAGCTCCAGGGATAACCTGGGTGAGTACGAATGTACTCGCAAGACTTATCCGTGCTTGATTAAATGTCCTACTCATACTAGTGCAACAACAATTAAACATGAATGCTTCTCAGAGTAACAATATACTTAATTATGAAAACAAAGCATAATTAACATGGAGGGAGGACAACTAGTCAATATACTACTCAGGCAACCAACCAATCAACATCCATTACCAACACATTTACTTGCATCATTTTCAATCACTTAGGGTACATCCCCTAGATTAATCCCAATCTCAATCATCAACACCTAGTTCATTCAATCTCTCGGACCGTTCCGACGATACAACCACTAGCGGTATTCGAGAGCATTATCCCTTGGAGGTTGCAAAGCTCCAAGCGGCCTTAGGCTTACCATCTGACATACCCTAGCGTTGATCTCGGCAACGTCCACGTGGTGACAAGGGAAGTAGCCACGCTGGAGTTACCTCAAGGTTGGTATCGCGACAACACACCCATTCACCTAGTCGCACCAGGCTCCTCCAGTGATACCAACTTTATCCAGCTGACCCTTTTTCCTTCGGCTCTCACATCTCACCTTAGGTTCAAATATTTAGCTCATCGATTAATTCCAACCATCACTAGACACACAATACAACACATCCTAACATGCTAGTTTAATCGAAATTAACGACAAGCTACGATCGATAATTCAATCAACAACACATGAATAAAATAAGCAAGTACTGAACACAAAAAGAGGGATGCAACAAGCTCTGCTTGCCTTGAGCGGTTGTTCCTGATCTTGCGGGGAGTATGCAGGAGAACTCTTGAATACTTGAAACACCGGTAAGAAGCAAGCGACCTCTAAAAAGGGAAAAAGCAATCCTAAGAACTAATTCAAAAAGGACGAAGATGTATGAATGCCAGTGATACGGATGCAACTACGGTGGATTTAAAATAAGGTATACAAGTACATAAATAGGTTGGCGTTCATCCCAGATTCTGGGTTTAGTTTTAGTTGTGATATAGCTTTAATGGTGGATGAACAACTACATGGATGCATGCATGAAATGCTAGGTTTTCGTGCTGATTCTAGGTGAGTTATGATACTGAGGATTTTGGTTTGGCTGTTAAGCTAGATTCTCTAGTTCACATACATTTAGAGTTTACCCAGATTTAGTATCTCCTGCCTTCTTCTCGGTGAGGAAATCAGGGACAAGCGTTTTTATGTACTCAAAAGCTTAAGGAGGGGTGGCATTACTGTCTTTATTAAGTATATGGCATAGCTTGGATTCACTGTCTTCTAAACCCAGCTCATGTACATTATCTAACTGGTTGAATCATCACTTCTTTATTCTAAATGGTAGTCACTCTAACTGTTACAGACATAAGGCAAATCATAAAACACTGGTGTGTATACTAAGCTAAAATACTAGCTTGTTGTAAACGAATGAAACATTCAGTTGATGCAACAGTTTGCATTAGCCAAGTGAAGTAACAAATTAATCATTCCTTGGTTCTGTTTAGATCCCTTCCCATAAGTATTTCCTGTGGTTACTCGTTAGGTGATTAACAAGGTGGGGCCTAGTAGTCATCCTTAGCTGTAAACACTCCAGCTTGTACACGAATTGGATAAGTCAGTTGCATGGATCAAGATCATATGTGCACGAATTCTATTTGGACCTTCCCTTAGATGAGCTCATTACTAACATATCCTTAGCTATGATTACCAAGTCGGCGGGCAGTTGAGCCGTTACTTCCAGCTTGAGTTTTAAACAAGTTTAATACCCAGCCTTAAGCATGGGTTCTGTATGGAAAGGACACATCACTCATCTGAAAGGCTACAAGATCTATTAGTACTTGGGTTCTACTGCTCAGTGACACAATTATAAACTGCTGAACCACTTATCAAATAAGCAGTCGTTGTAAAGGTCGTGTGGCCTCCGCAGGTTGCGCTACTCTTACTTCAAACTGAATCGGATAATGGGTCTAGAGTCAACTATTTTATTTGATCAAATACATCTTATATGTTCTCAAGCATTCGGTTAGCTCGTAGCTAAGACATTGAATCTTGCATTTTTAGTGATAGTTGGGTTAGTTGCAATTTATTTAGTGGTTCTTTTAAATACGAGATGGGGGTTATAGGAATTAGCGATGGCTTAGAGGTACTACGCTAAATTGGAAAATTCTACGAGGCTGCAAGTTTAAGCATGAAAGGTTCACGGTTGCAGCAGGTTATATTGTCAGCGAGATGCTCAACTATTTAAGCATTCAACCGATGCATGGAGATTAAAAATGCAACAACTGTGTACAGAGGGCATGCATAGTTGGAACATTAAAACGACATGAGTAATAATATGGTTAGGCTCTCAGAGTGCTTATAACCAGTTTGCAAACATTTCTATAACAGATTTATACGATGCAATATTGTCTTCAACATGGTGATTTTAATTACCTTTAGTTGCATTTCCAACTAAAGGGAAACCAGGACAGCAGAACGTTGTTGGCTTGAGGCGGCGCGCATGGCAGAGACGGCGGCGAGCTGGGGAAGAGTTCTGGGGTTTGAGGTAGAAGCCGACCTCGGATCCGGGGCTCGCGCGTGCGCGTCTTGGAGAAGGAGCTGAGGCGGAGAGACCTGCCGGCGACGGGGTTGCTGAGGGGTTCGGCCTCGGGCTCGATGCGGTGGAGGTCGGCCGGCAGCGAGCCATGGAGGCAAGGCGGCGAGCCAGCCGGCGGCGGCAACCGGGGCTAGTGGCGCGCGGCGGAGGGAGAAGGCGCGCCGGAGAGGAGCCAAGGGGGGCGCGGCAACCACGGCGGCGGAGCAGGGGCGGAGGACCGGAGCTCGGTCGGGCAACCGGAGGTGGAAACGGGTGGCGTGGGGCTGGTGCCGAAGGAGCGGCGCGGGGAGGCGCTGGCCGGCGGCGCAGAGGGACCCGAGCGGGGTTGGGACCGGCGGCGCAGCAGAGGGGCGGCGCATGGAGGAGCTGGGGAGGCGGCGGCCCTTGGAGGCCCATGGCGGCGTGGAGGAGGGCCGGCCGGGGCTGTGAGCTGGGCGCGCAGGGAGGCGTGGAGGGAGCTGCCGGCGTCCAGGGGAGTGGCGGCGGCGACCCAACCGGAGGGCGCAGTGAGCCAGCTCCTGAGAACCCGAGGAGCTCCTGCATGCGGAGGATTTTTGGATGAATCGAGAGCTCAGGGGGTGGCGGGTTTAGTGGTATAGCATGCATAGCCCGGTTCCTTGATTTTGGAGGGGATTTGGAAGGAAGAATGGTGACTGGTTGTTGCTCTTAGTGCTGAGAAGAATGGGAAAGACAGGAGGTGGAGAAGAATGGGGAATAAAAGGAGCTGTAGGGGAGTTGGGTGCTACGTATAGGAAAAAGGTTGCCAGGTGGAGGGAGTGGCCTGGAGTGAATTTAATACACTGATTGAGCTGCTACGTAGAGAAGAGGAGGCTGCCAGCGGGGCCCACGTGGCAGGGGAGATGACTTCTTTGCTGTTTTGAAGTTAGTCAGTGAAAGCCTATCACCCTAGTTTAGTTGCATCGTTTTAACGCTCTAGTAGTACAGCCCAAAAATGAAGTTGGAACCTTAGGTACTCGAATTATATCTTCCATTATTTTTCAAACGTTAAACTGGAGGTCAATCTGACGGTTAACTGTTAAATGTAACATTTCATTTACATGGGATGAGAGGGGTTAACTTGGTTAGCTTCTTTCATATTTATCCGAGGTGAGCCACTCCCGAAAATGATTTGGTCTGGATGTACAAATAAGCTTCAATGGACTTGTTAAAGTTCTTGGGATAGCTGGGAGGTTAGGAACATGTACGAATTTTAGAATCATAAGTTTTAGTGGCATTAGTTTTGCTGTCCGATCTCACGTTAACCTTAAGGGCGCATGTCAGGGTTTTTAATCGAAATCATTTTAAAGTATCTACATGCATGCATGCGAACGAAAGAAATCGTTTTTGTTCGTGAACATTTTCACTGACCTCGTATTTGAGAATAGGGTCACTACAGCGACCAACGTTCATTAACGCCAATATGGAAGTCAGCCAGAAAGAAAAGGTATGCACGCTACTCAAAGAATTCGTGGACTGCTTTGCTTGGAATTATACAGAGATGCCAGGTTGAGTCGGAGCCTGGTCGAACATAAGCTACCCATCAAGTCTGGCTTCAGACCCCACAAGCAACCACCTAGGCGTTTCAACCCTAACTTATATGATCGCATCAAAGAAGAAGTCGACCGACTAGTGAAGGCAGGCTTCATTCGGCCATGCAGGTATGCCGAGTGGATTTCAAATATTGTGCCAGTCGAGAAGAAGAATACCGGGAAGATTAGGGTATGTATAGACTTCAAGGACTTAAACAAAGCTACGCCTAAGGATGAGTATCCTATGCCTATAGCCGACATGTTGATAAATGACGCGTCTGGACACAAAGTACTCAGTTTTTTAGATGGCAATGCCGGGTATAATCAAATCTTTATGGCCGAAGAGGACATGTTTAAAACTGCCTTTCGTTGCCCTGGTTTTGTCGGGTTATTTGAATGGGTTGTCATGACGTTCGGTCTGAAGAATGCGGGCGCCACTTATCAGCGTGCTATGAACTTAATCTTTCACGATCTCTTAGCATTGTGCTAGAAGTCTATATTGATGACATCGTCGTCAAGTCGGACGGCTGTAGCCATCATTTAGCCGACTTACGACTAGCCTTTGAAAGGATGCGTCGGTACGGGTTGAAGATGAACCCGCTCAAATGTGCTTTTGGAGTGTCGGCTGGTAAGTTCTTAGGGTTCATAATTCATGAGCAGGGTATAGAGATCGACCCTAAGAAAATAGAGGCCATCAGGAAGTTAGAGGAGCCGACATGCAAGAAAGATGTGCAGAGTCTGTTAGGAAAGATAAATTACCTAAGACGATTTGTATCTAACCTGGCGGGGAAGATTGAATCGTTTGTTCCATTACTTCGGTTAAAACACGAAGCCGAGTTCACTTGGGGGGCAGAGCAGCGAGATGCTTTCAATAGTATCAAGAGATACTTATCGAGTCCTCCAGTGCTTCGAGCACCCAAGTCGGGAGTTCCGTTCCGACTATACATTGCTGCACAAGATAAAGTACTCGGCGCAGTGCTGACTCAGGAAGTCGACAAGAAGGAATACATCATCGCATATGTAAGTCGCCGACTACTTGACACCGAAAGTCGGTACGTATTCATCGAGAAGCTGTGCTTATGCTTATTTTACGCATGTGCCAAGTTTCGGCATTATCTGCTTTCGAGTACCTGTATAGTGTCTTGCCAAGTTGACGTGATTAAGTATATGTTACAACAACCGATTCTTAGCGGACGAATTGGAAAATGGGCCTATGCCTTAATAGAGTATGATTTAACATATGAGTCGTTGCGTGCTATGAAAGGTCAAGTCGTCGCCGACTTCATTGTTGATCATCAGGTTAGGGATGAAGAAAATATTAATTATGTTGGTATATGTCCATGGAAGCTTTATTTTGATGGATCGGTTTGCAGAAGTGGGCAAGGCATTGGTAATGTTCTGGTTTCACCACATAATGTTATCTATGAGTCATCGGTCCGTTTAGAATACCCATGCACTAATAATCAGGCAGAGTATGAGGCATTATTGTTTGGCTTGCAAAACTTAGTGGATATGGGCGTAAAAGATATAGATGCTTTTGGAGATTCATTGCTAGTGGTTCAGCAAGTCAACAGTGAGTTTCAATGCTTTGATGGTCTGCTGAATAGTTACTTAGACCGATGTTTAGATATAGTCAAGTTCTTAGACACTTTTAATATCAGCCATGTGCCCAGAGAGGAAAACTCTAGAGCCAATTACTTGGCACAGCAAGCATCCGGGTACCAAGTCGGGAGAGCGAAGTTTTTCATATCTAGAAAGCCGATGCTCGTTGCTGTCGAAGGCCAGGCCGACTTGCTGGAAGTCGAGGCCGACTCGTGTAGATCCAGTACTGGCTCGGGAGGCAACAGTTAACACAAGCGGCCGAGTCGTTAAGCGGTTTGGAAGTCGATGATTGGAGGGCACCTTTAGTTAGTTATTTGAAAGATCCGAGTCGAACAAGAGATAGGAAAATTCAGCGGCAAGCTATAAAGTACACCTTGTTTAATGACGAGTTGTATCGCCGAACGATAGATGGAGTATTGTTGAAATGCTTAGACCCCGACCAGTCGAGAATGGCTATGGGGGAAGTACACGAAGGGATATGTGGAACGCATCAGTCGGCTCCTAAGATGCAATGGTTATTAAAAAGAGCAGGATTCTATTGGCCGACGATGTTGGAAGATTGTTTTCGATATTATAGAGGATGTGAAGCATGTCAGAAGTTCGGGAACATACAATTGGTACCCGCGGCTAGGATGAACCCTATTATAAAGCCGTGGCCGTTTAGAGGATGGGGTTTAGACTTCATTGGGCAAATACATCCTGCTTCGTCTAAAGGTCATCGCTTCGTCCTTGTAGCTACAGATTACTTTACCAAGTGGACTGAAGCAGTTCCATTGAGAAACATGACTCATAAGGAAGTGATTAGCTTCGTTCTAGAGCATATCATTCATAGATTCGGTATCCCTCAAACTCTGACAACTGATCAGGGTGCATCCTTTATGTCTCACCAATTCAGTGAGTTTGCCGAATCCTTTGGAGTCAAGTTGTTGAACTTGTCGCCCTACTATGCGCAAGCTAATGGACAGGCCGAGTCTAGCAATAAGACTTTGATCAAGTTAATCAAGAAGAAAATTGAGGAACATCCGAGGAGGTGGCATGAAGTCCTTTCGGAAGCACTATGGGCCCATCGAATATCTAAGCATGGGGCAACCCGAGTGACGCCATTCGAGTTGGTATACGGGCAGGAAGCAGTGTTACCCGTGGAAGTTAGATTACAAGCTCTTAGAAAAGCCAGGCAAAACGACTTGTCGGCTGAAGACTATAGTCACTTGATGATAGATAGGATAGACGACGTTTCGGAAGAAAGGTTGAAAGCCTTACGAGAAATCGAAAAGGAGAAGTTGAGAGTTGCTAAGGCTTACAACAAAAGAGTAAAGGAAAAATCATTTCAGATAGGAGATCTAGTATGGAAAACGATTTTACCTATTGGAACTCGGAACAACAAATTCGGCAAATGGTCGCCGAGTTGGGAGGGTCCGTATAAGGTCATCGAAATTGTCCCCGGGAAACTCTTATTTCGTAGAATCGTTGCAAGGGGAAGGGTTACCTAAGGCTCTTAATGGGAAATATCTAAAAAGGTATTACCCGAGTATGTGGCAAGAAGCTTAACAAAATCTATGGCCGATATGTCCTTTATAAGTATCGCCCTAAGCAATGGTGTAGTCTACGGTGTTTTTGGTAAATGCAATTATACCAAAAAGCAGGGGGGCATGTGTTTATAGCATAATTTGGTTCAAGGATTTATTTGGTTGGCCAGATTAAGTATTAGGTTTTGCTCGCAGTGTAATTTGGCTTTAAGATTTATTCAACTAGCCAAATTAGAATAACGGATTTACTCGCTATGGATTTAGCGTTAACTCTTGAAGTGCAGGTCCGGGTACCCGCATCCCGAGCAGTCCGCAGTTTCCCCGAGTACTCGTCACAAGTGCGAAGGTACTCGCAGAAGTTCCCGAAGACCCGAGCAGTCGGAGGCGTCTCCGAGCGCTAATGTCCCGAGTACTACGTCATCAAGTTACGAGCAGTACCTCCGGGCATTCAACAGTGGCGACCCCGAGCGCTCGCGACCCCGAACACCATTGACCCCGAGCACTCGTACTCGCGTTCCCGAGTACTAGCGGACCCGAGTACTAGCGGTCCCGAGCACTGGCAATTCCGAGTGCTAGCACGTCCGAGTACCGAGCACCCGGGCCCGTGTCCCCGAGTACTGGCGTTCCCGAGTACTGATGTTCCCGAGTGCTCAAGTTCCCCGAGAAGGCACAAGTCGGACGGAGCCGGATCCAGCAGAATCAAGTCACGATACAATCAGGTCGATCCGTGGGCAAGCTGATATGACGTGTCTTCTATCACCAAGACTTATCCGGCACGGAGACTTAGGGAAAGAGTCTTAGAAAGGAAGGAATCAACGGCAAACTCGGAAGGACTCTCGGTTCGTATGGAAAGATGTCTCGTATCCGAGAAGGAGTCCTGAGCGATGGAAAGTCATATGTATAATAGGTCAGGATCCTTTAAATAAGGAAAGATTGTATATCTGTAATCAATTAGGATCAGGAGTCCCAATCTCCTACGGGAAGACCAGCCGCCCTATAAATATGTAAAGGATGACGGCCGATTGAATACATCCAACAATCGACACAAATCAATCTATTACTTTTACCTTTACTTTTTTGTTCTAGTTTAGGTCTTTATCGTTTTGCGCTGAAAAACGATCGGTTTCTTCTGCACGTAAGCCAGAAGATCTTTGTTGCTTTGCTCGGAAAGCAATCGCTCATCGTACGCGTAAGTACGATAGTTATCCTTTGTTGTTTTGCCTGAAAAACAACCGTTCGTCGCACACGTAAGTGCGGTTGGCGACTCCACATTACCTAGGTGTTTCACGGATCCAATTTCGTGCGAACAGGTACCACAAGCCAAACCCTGGAGTGTGAATCAAATATCTCAGAATCCTGCGGACTGCCACTCTGTGACAATCCTTAGGGTTAGCTTGGAATCTAGCACACATGCAAACACTAAGCATGATATCAGGCCTAGATGCACATAGATAAAGCAAAGAACCTATCATAGATCTAAATTCCTTCTGATCAGCAGACTTACCTTCAGTATTTAGATCCAGATGGCCATTAGTTTGCATGGGAGTGTGTATACCTTTTGCATCCTTCATGCCAAACTTGGTGATGATGTCTTTGGTGAACTTTTCTTGTGAGATGAAAGTCCCTTCCTTTAGTTGATGAATCTGAAGTCCTAGGAAGTACTTGAGTTCTCCATCCAAAGACATCTCAAATCTCTTGGTCATCAGCTTGCTAAACTCTTCACTCAAAGAACGGTTAGTACTACAAAATATTATGTCATCGACATATATTTGGCACACAAATAATTCTTTTCCATTTCTTTTAGTGAATAGAGTTGTATCAACTAAGCCCATTTTAAATCCATTACTGATTAGAAATTCTCTCAATGTATCATACCATACTCTTGGTGCTTGTTTTAGACCATATAGTGCTTTGTGCAATTTATAGACATGGTATGGTTTCTTGTCATTTTCAAAACCAGGTGGCTGCTCAACATAGACAAGTTCAGAAAGTTTACCATTTAGAAATGCTGACTTGACATCTATTTGGTAAAGCTTGATGTTGTGGTGAGCAGCATATGCCAAAAGGATTCTGATGGCTTCAAGTCTTGCCACTGGGACAAATGTTTCTCCAAAGTCCAGACCTTCTACTTGTGTGAATCCTTGCGCCACAAGTCTGGCTTTGTTTCTTACCACCAGTCCATTAGTGTCTTGCTTGTTCCTGAAGACCCATTTGGTTCCAATCACATTGTGATCTTTAGGTCTTTCCACCAGTGACCATACTTCATTTCTCTCGAACTGGTTGAGCTCCTCATGCATAGTATTGATCCAGTCAGCATCCTTTAGAGCTTCACCTATGGTCCTGGGTTCAACATTTGAGACAAAGGAGTAATGCTCACAAGAATTAGCAATTCGAGATCGAGTGGTCACTCCCCTATTAATGGCACCGATGATATTGTCCACAAGGTGATCCTTCTGCAGCCGGCTGATCACAAGGGGATCGGGGTTAACTGCCTGTGTCACAGCTGATGGAGTTGCCTGTGACACCGGTAGTTCTTCCTGTGACACAGCTGGGTGCATGAAGGCTTCTGCGTCAAGTTGATCATTGGCTGGGTTGCACTCGAACTCGATATCATGATCTCCAATGTCTTCAAGGATTGATGCAGTAGAGGGTTCTTGATCACTTAGTGGGGCAGGCTCCTCCTTGATGGTGGGTCTGATCTCACCAGTGGACTTCTTCAGAATATCCTCATTTCCTACATCAATAGCAACTTGCTCTCCTTGGGAGCCATAAGACTCATCAAAATCCACATCTATAGATTCTTCAACAACCTGAGAGGATGTGTTAAAGACTCTATAGGCATGGGAGTTAGTAGAATAACCAAGGAATATACCAACATCAGATTTAGCTTCAAACTTAGTTAGGCGTTTGCCTTTCCTAAGAATGTAGCACTTACAACCAAATACCCTGAAGTATGATATGTTAGGCTTGCTGTTGGTGAGCAGTTCATAAGGAGTTTTCTTGAGTAGTGGATGAAGATATATCCTGTTGATAGAGTGGCAGGCAGTATTGACAGATTCAGCCCAAAATCTTGGTGAAGTCTTGTATTCATCTAGTAGAGTCCTTGCCATCTCTATCAGAGTTCTGTTCTTTCTTTCCACCACTCCATTTTGTTGTGGAGCATATGGACCTGAGAATTCATGCTTGATTCCATGCTTGTCCAGAAATGCTTCCACCTTGGAGTTTTTGAATTCACTCCCATTGTCACTACTGACCTTTACAAGATTCACCTTCCACTCATTTTGTACTCTGACAATGAGATGCTTGAATTTCTTGTACACCTGTGTCTTCTCCTTTAAAAAGAACACCCAAGTATACCTAGAAAAATCATCTACAATGACAAAGCCATATTTGTTACCTCCTAAGCTCTCATAGGTTGTTGGACCAAAGAGATCAATGTGAATGAGCTCGAAGGGAGTGGAGGTTGTCATGATGTTCTTAGGTCGATATGCAGCTCCAACTTGTTTGTCGGCTTGACATGCACTGCAGGGTTTGTCCTTTTCAAACTTCACCTTCTCCAAGCCTATAACATAGTCATGTTTGCTCAGCTTGTTTAGGAGCTTCATCCCTGCATGTCCTAGCCTCCTGTGCCACAGCCATCCAGCACTGGTCTTGGCCATTAGACACCATGGAGCTGCTGCAGGCTGTTCATAGAAATTCACAGTGTATAGCTTACCAGACCTGCATCCTTCAAATACTTGAGAATCATCAGATAGTTTGGAAGCTATAACCTTTTCAGGATAGAAAGTAACTTTCATGCCTGTGTCACAGAGCTGTGACACAGACATCAGACTATAGCCTATCTGATCAACAAGCATTACATTAGATAAGGAGTGATTCTTAGAAATAGCAACTTTACCAATGCCATTTACCTTTCCTTTAGAGTTGTCTGCATAGATCACATGTTTACTTGGAAGATTTTCACTTGTGATCTCTACAAACTCCTCTCTGCCTCCAGTCATATGTTGTGTACATCCACTGTCCACAATCCAATCAGTTCCACTGGAGACAGTTTCCTGCAAGATTAGTGATGACACTTAGGGACCCAAACATGTTTGGTTCCCTTTGCAGTTTTATCATAAGCAGAAGTAGCAGATGTATATATAGCATATTTGTGTTTAAGGTTAGCAGCATCAGCAACAGATGATATGACTTTGATCCTCTTTGGCTAGCAATCACCTGCAACCTTAGACACATGGGTTAGTGGCCTGTTAGATCTGTCTGTGACACAGGTGGGTACACAGCTGTGTAAGCCACCAGTGACACCGGCAAGAGTAGCCTTGGGCACCCAGATGGCAGACAACCATTTCGCCAGGCGCCTGCGACCTACATACTTGGCCACTATTTTTCCCTTCATGTTTTTCTGCAAAACATAACCTGGGTTAGAAGGAATGCTTGCTTCATTCCTCTTTCTCTGCTCATGACCAACACTCTTGTTGTCATTAGTTCCTGCCTGTTTCACAAATTTTGCTGCAAGACGAGTGTTAGTGGCAGCATGCAGTTTATCTTTAGCAGTAGAGGTAGAATAACCCAAGCCTCTTCGGCCTTCATTCTTTCTCAACATTTCAGCTCTTATAAGCTGATAGTTTTGCATGCCAATGTTGGCACTGCAGAGACCTTTTCTTATGAGCCTCTTAAGCTCTTCTAGCTCTTCCTTGAGCTTGTTGTGCTCAGCTGCATCCACAGAGTTAGTAACATTAGAGGTTGAGGCCTCTTTAGAGTTATCTACCACTCCACCTATGGATGTTAGAACATTGGTTCTGCTGGCACAGTTTAAACATGATTCAATGACAGTAGGAGCAGGTAAAGACATAGCTTCAGCAATATTATCAGAAATATCAATGCATAAGGCATGCTTTGCCTTTAACTCTTCATGCTCCTTGAGGAGAAGCTCATGTGCTGATCTGAGCTTCTCATGAGCTATCTCTAGGTTCTCATGATTCAATCTGAGATCCTCCCTGTCATCTGTGATTTCATCACAGGTCTCTCTCAGCTCCCTCAGCTTATCCCTAAGGGATATATTCTCCTTCCTCTCCCTGCAGTATCCCTTCTCTGTTCTCTCTAAGATATCCATTAGTTTAGCATAATTAGGGAAATCATCTTCAGTCAATACCTTAGAGTCCTTAGCCATGAGGCATAAGGGAGCAGGGGTGGATGAAGCTTGATCAGCTTTGGAGTTCAGCTTGGAGCTGTCTGACTTGGCTGTGACACAGCTGGGTGTGTCAGCCATGGAGATTGCTATCCCAGCAACCTGGACTTCTTCTTCTTCTGATTCTCCATCTGAACCAGAGTCATCTCAAACCCAGGCTTGCCCTACATAGGCTCTTGCAGTAGCCTTGTTCTTGGAATGAGAAGGATGCTTGCCGAAAGTCCTCTTCTTGTTATAGAAGTCCTTCTTCTTCCCTTTGTCCTTCTTTTTGCTGGGGCAATCAGCTGCGAAGTGGCCTTCCTTGCCACATTCAAAACACTTGTTATCCTTGGAGGGCTTCTTGCCTCTGAATCTATCTGTTGATCCAAACTGCTTCTTCTTCCTGTAGAATTTTCTGAAGTTTCTGGTAAGAAGGAGCAGCTCATTCTCTTCTCCACTTGACATGTCATCAGATAGATCATCACTGCTGTCACTGTCTAGCAGTGGGGCTTGAGCAGTGGTCTTCAGTGCAATATTCTTCTTGGGTCCTGAGGAGGAGCTGTGCTTGTCCTCTTGCTTGAGCTCCATCTCGTGAGTGAGGATTCTTCCCAACACTTCTGTAGGCTTCATACTACTGAATCCCTCTTTCTCCTTGAGCATCAAGACTAGGGTTCTGTAAGGCTTGGGCAGCACAGATAAGAATTTCTTGATAACATCTTCATCCTCAACTCGGTTGGAACCCAATGCCCTCAGTTGATTTGTGATGAGAGTCAATCTTGAGTACAGAGAATTTATGTCTTCTCCATGTTCATGCTCAAATCTCTCCAGAGTTGATTCCAGCAGTCCTCTCTTGGACTTCTTCAAGGTGTCACTGCCCTCATATATCTGCTGCAAGGTATCCCAAATCTCCTTAGCAGACTCCAGTGTGCTGATTCTGTTAAAGTCATGTTCTTGCAAGCCCATGAAGATGGCAGTGGCAGCTCTGGCATTATTCTAGATATTCTTCTTGTCATTGATGGTGAGAGCTTTAGCGTTCTCCACTTTATAACCTGTATTAACAATATCCCACACATCTGGATCGATTGCGGTAAGATGCATCTGCATCTTCCTCTTCCAGAAAGCATAGTTAGTTCTAGTAAAGACAGGTATTTTACCCTCGTAGCCCGACATCCTTTACTCTGGCGGTTAAGCCAATTCAAAGAGCAACCTGCTCTGATACCAATTGAAAGGACCGAGATGCCGACTAGAGGGGGTGAATAGTTGGCTTATAAAATTTCCCTCTTTTAATCTTTCGTTTAAGTTGTCTGATTAACTTCACAAGTTAATAGTGGACAGCTGTGACACAGGTGAGTGACACAGGTGGAAACTATGTGCAAATTAACACACAGCTGTCACACAGGTGAAAGACACAGGTGAAGAGTTAACCTAACACAGGTGCTCTACTTAGATTGCTTGTTACACAGGTGCTGAGATAGGTGAATACAAGTGAATGAAACAACTGAGTAACAGGTGATCACACACAGGTATAAAGGAAATCTAGCACAGGTGAAAAGGTAAAACTTAGCAGATCAAGTCTAAGAGACACAATCAAGCAAGTATAAGCAGATATGCATGCAATATAAGAAAGTAAAGGAGACTCAGGGGTTTTTCACTGAAGTTTCCAACTCTTTGCAGAGAAGGTACGTCTCCGTTGGAGATACCACTCCTAAGAGCTGGCCAGCACTAAACCGTGCTTCTTCTCCGAGTACCTGATCCTTCAGGACTCTTTCTTTTGCTTGTGGAGATCCTTTTGCCTTGCAGCAGGTAGACCTCAGAACACCTTCACAAACTACTGGTTCAGCCCACACAAGCTTGGGTGATATCAGCAACTCCTACACCTGTCTAGGAGCAGACAATCTCCAAGAGTAACAGATGATGCAGCAGCAATCTCTTGGAGGAACCTTTGCTCGTGCTCTAGCTCACAAACCCACTCGAACTAACCCTTAGGCTCTCGGCTCTTGTGGAGTGGTTGGAGGCTTTGCAACGGTCGTATGCGAATCACTGATTTGAGCAAGGTTGAGGACAGAGTCCTCCCCTAGTCCCCTATATATAGGGTCCACAGGCACCTGACCGTTACCCTGTTGCCACGTAGGATTAAGTGAGCCACCGGTGTCAACCACCGGTGACACAGCTACACCCTACGCCCAACTGTACTCGGCTCAGGCAGACCGACACCTGTGTCACCAGCGGTGCACGCAGATGAACCCTTAGCTGATAGCCGCACTACTCAACCTGGTCCTGGCACATGACATGCCCTCAGCATACTTCAAACTCTAATACCTATAAGGAGAGAACCTCCGACAGACTTCTGACTCATCAGACCGCCTATCGCAGTGTAGGTACCTTAGCATTTACAAGCTCTCCCCTGGTACAGAGATGTACCTGAGTCATAGAGGGGAAGACCACCTGTGACACAGCTGTGTCACACAGGTGCCTAAAGCTCTAGGGTTTTCACACAGCTACATACTTTTGTGCAAAGCTATTGACATAGGGCAATTGGCCTCAAAGCACCAATCCCCTTGACCAACACTCTGAGCAATGAGCAAGGTTCCCTTAGACAACTGCTACTGTTTCATCCCTCTTGATAGTACGGGTGATTCCTATGGACTCAAAGAAACTAGCAAATCTAGGCTTTACCTGCCACCAGCTGAAGTCACGGCCCTTGACGCATCAAGCCACCATCACCTTGCTTGCAGCTCCCTGCACAGCACTGGCTTCTTCTCAGCTGTGGCACAACTACCTAGCACAGCCATCTCTTTGTCCTTGAAAGCACCTTGTACCCTTTTTGATGGCCATCCTTCTCTGGATAACCTTTCTTTATGGAACCTGTAGATTCTGCTTACACTAAATGTAAACATTAGATTCCAGTTTAGGTTGCCATTAACCATCAAAACCATATTGGGACCTAGATGACCTTTCACATAGGCCTAGGTGGTTGTGTATCACACATGACAAGGAGGCAACGGCAGCGCATGCATCTCCAATGGGGTAGGAGTCCTGGTCGAGGATGGTGAGCGTGCACTCAGTGGGGCTGCATGCATGGATGGGACGGGAGGTGGGTTGGATTGGCTCGGCTCAGGAATAGGCCCAGTGGGTGCAGGAGCTAGGCCAGGCCTAGTCAGAAGGAGTGAAGAGGCGGGCCTGAGGTGGTAGTTTGGTCAAAAAAAAGGGCCAGACGGAGGGATGTTGGACTAGGTCAGAAGAGAGAAAAGGAAAGGTTCTTCGTTTTAGAAAAAACCATCAGATGAAATAAGGATTGGAAATACCAAATTAACTCCAATGAATCCAAAAAATTCAAACATGCATATTTTAATATCCAGAAGCCAGATAAAATATAGTCAACCAAATGTTAATGTTTAAATCAATTATATTAGATCTAAAATAATTATGAAACTTTCAATAAAGTTTTCATTAATTCAAGAAAGTACCATAAATTTCTCTAGATATATTTTGAAAATAAGGGTTTTAATCTAAAACCTTAGGCTATAACAAACATGACGTCGGATAAAACACACTTCAATTAACCCACATTCATTGGAATACTAATCTAAGATGCAATACCAAATAGAAGTTCGACGAAACAATTAAACCTTGAGAAATTAATGTTAAGGACCCCCTCAGGGGTACTTCACTATTGACCGACAGTCTTTAGATGGTATTTAGTAGGAAAATTGGACAATTTTTGTATATGGTTTCGGAGTCGGATAGTGACTTTTGGTTATGGATACATATATGTTTAGGAAATATCCAACCATATCCGAAAATATCCAAATTTTTGTTGGACAGTATCCAAGTAACTTTCACTCACTCATTTTTCAGCCCATCATATCATGGATAGCTTTTTCAGTCCAACATATCATGGGCCGGCTTCAACCAACAAGTAGACCAACATGCTACATGTACATGGAGCATGGATTTGTGATGTTAATATGGGACCCACCAACAGTTAAGTAGTCTCGATAGTAATAGGAAAACTAGACTCTTGCAACTTCTTCATCTAGGCTCTTAATCAGGCAAATCATATCTTCTTAGCTCAATAAGATCTTCAACACAGTACCACCGAAGTTGGGATTTAGAGTTGTTTTGATAAGTGATACCCTACGAACATTATTTATGTTTCTATTTTTTATGTGATGACTGATAAAATATTCGTTACCGTATTATATTCCATAGTTGCTCTTTCTTCGTGACAGACAAGATTCGTATCTGTATTAGTGTACAGTCACTATCCAATCCGGCTCTAAATTTGAGAAAAAATTATGGTTTAAGATAGAGTTCCAGTTATTTTGTTCATATCCACTCCGATTTCACCCCCGTACCACTCAGACTAGCCATATGTGTAGCAGATAGTTCAGATCGAGCACAACAATAACCACCTTAGCTGTAGTGAGATCACGAATACCTTATATGGAGATTGGTCATAAACACTGATCTTATCTTGCAGCTTTGTGTTACACATTTTCTATTTTCTATTTTCAGTTTTGAGATTCCTTGCAGCACTTTCCATGTGGTGCTTTCTGTCACACATATTGACAACATCTGTCTAATTTCAAAACAGAAAGGATGCAATAAAGGGGCACCTCCATTGTAGTGCTAGTCCTTTGCTTTGTCACCACTGCCACTGTGTCTCCCTCTGGCACTAGGTGTGGGTTCCTTCCATGGTTGACGTTGTGTCCCTATAGGTGGCGCTGTCAGCACGTGTTGTGTCTTGCCCCTAGGTCAGTTGAGCGACGCGTTGAACCTACACCAACACACTTCTTTTCTTCTCCATGTACACAACCTCCCCCATCTCCCGTTCTCTTTTGCCTCTTCTCCTTCCTCTCATCAATCATTAGGCAAATGAGCGCTTCGAGTCATGCGGTGGCGCCAACCTGGGACCTCGACATGAGCAATCATAGGAGTGGCGATGGCAACCCGGGAGAGGCCTCGACGTGGGCGACGACAATAGTGGTCATGGCATCCTCAATCCGCAAGCACCGTAAGGCGGAAGTGGCATCAACAGTGAAGCTGGCCTCAACAATGAAGTCGGCCTCAACGATCCTCCTCCCATCTCATCGCCATGCATTCCACTTCCCTCGCATGGACCTCGCAATGGCTAGTCGGCCACCTTTGCTGTCACCAGTGAGAGCATCGAGCAACATCAGCGTGATTCTGGTTGCACACATC
Organism: Stipa capillata; assembly: GCA_019208055.1. Taxonomy (NCBI): domain Eukaryota; kingdom Viridiplantae; phylum Streptophyta; class Magnoliopsida; order Poales; family Poaceae; genus Stipa; species Stipa capillata. Next base: position 29,367 of record JAGXJF010001985.1, on the reverse strand, counting down.
CACCTCCCCTTGCATCATGCTGCCTCTTAGGAGAGCAAGGAGGAGGTTGGTAGAATAGGACATGGTGACTCTTGGGGGAAAAAATAGAGCTAGGAATGCTTCTCCCTCCACTCTCCTAACCCCCAAAGCCCTAACTAAATTAACAACAGCAGAGGCTCTAACCTGTGCGGCAATGATGACCAACATGCCGCTGGAGACGGCTATGCGTGCAACGACTGCATCCTCCACGAGCGGCAAAGGAGGCCCTCCTTTGTCGATAAAGGAGCCACAAATGTGGAGATGCAAAGCTCCTTCCAAACATGGAGCTGCCATTTCCACTGCTAGGACGTCAGTTTTAGGGGTCATGCTTTTTTTTCCTCTTTTTATTGCATAGATATTCTTTGCATTTCTTGCAGGATTGGTGACGGTTTGTGCACTCGGCTCTTCTAGTTTCATTGTCTTGCATATATAAGATTATTTGCGTTCTGATGTATCAAATAGTCTTTATCATTCACCGATTTCATCCAACATAAGTTTGGTTCCAGCATTCATCCATGAGTTCAAGTCTTGGCAATTTCTTCTTCTGATCTTTTGTCTTTTGTTAAATCGTTCTTTCTCTTTAGAATTTCAGATTCTCTCCGTAGCCACGAGTACGGTAAGGCAAAAGATTGAACTATCATGCCATATAGAGTTAACCTGCTTAGCGATTTGCTAATTATACTTCTTATTGTCCAAGGACTATTACATGCAACTAATTTGGATCATGCGGGCCAAAAATAATCACTATTGATTGGCAGTACAGTTCCTAATACACTCCTTAATCTGATAATTGGTGAATAGCGGTGTATGTCCTCATAAACACTTGTGTTGTACCCAACAGAATAACTAGTGATTCGTATATTAATTAAGGTCTTCTTAATCTGCATGGCTAGCTTGTTTGCTTGCTTTGTATTTGTAAGTTGCATATCTACGTGGTGTATTTTGTTGCGACTTAAAGTGGTTTGCTAATCTTTTTCTCTTATTGTTCCGTGTTGCATGTGTAGAAACTAGAAAGTGCACAATCACAGTGGAGAATGAAAACCTATCGGAAGTTGATGCACTGATAGAATGACCTACACTATTCTTTCTCAAGGAGTACTACGAGTCAGTAATAAAAATCATAGTTTCCTTGCCTAAATTACTTAACACTATACCACGTTTATATCAGTTTCCACTTAATCTATACACATTATTTTAAATGCTAGGTGTCGATGGTTGGTAAACCTTCGATCTTACGGTATTCGTGATCAGAAAATTTAATAAAGGGTAAGAATCCCTGGAGCCGTATTGAACCACGCTGAGGCACCACAAAGACAACACTTTTTATACAGATTCGGGTCTCCCTCAGGATAACAACCCTTCGTCCTGTTGGTGTATATTGAATATCGAAAAGAGTACAAAGGAACCGTTAGTGGCTAGCCTAGATGGGATCTACAACTAGTCGGAAATCTTGCTAAGCTGATCTACTAGGGCTTGACTTCCTCAAGGCGATGGGTCTTCTCTCACTACCTCAGAAAACACTTCTGCTACATGACCATCACTGACGGGCACGAGAAGACCCGTCGCTAATTAGAGGCAACACTGACGGGCGAGCTCGTGCCCGTCAGTAGTAGTGATGTACAAGGCGAGGCATCCAACTTCTACTGACGGGCACAGTATCCGCCCGTCAGTAAAAGTGGGACGAGAGGCCCAACTTGGCATCTCCACTGACGGACAACTTTCATTGACGGGCGCACCTCTCATGCCCGTCAGTGAAGATCCGATCTTCACTGACGGGCGCTATATTGTGCCCGTCAGTGATAGTTTTTTTCTTTTTCTGCCTTTTCTTCTAGAGTTTAGGGTTTACATCACTGACGGGCCCAAATTGCGGCCCGTTAGTGATGTTTTTGGCCCTAACTCCTTTCTCTTTTACAGCAACCCGCTCCCTAACCCTAGTGGGCCGAGGCCCATCTCGCCTCAATCGGTTCGGTGGGGGGTGGGGTTGATATTACCCCCCACCGCCGCCGCCACCCCCGCATACTCCCCACGCCGCCTCTCGCGCTCACCTCTCCCCATGCCGCCGGCGAGCCGCCGCCTCTCGCGCTCCCCCGACGCCGCCGGCGAGCCGCCGCCTCTCGCGCTCCCCCAACGCCGCCGGCGCGCTGCACATCTCCCGCTCCCCCAACTCCCCCGATGCAACCACCTCCTCTCCCACTCCCCCCACGCTGCCGGACGACCGCCCCTTCCGCTCCCCCAACGCTGCCGGCCCCACGTTCCCAAGCGGGCGAGAGCGGACTGCTGCCTCCAAGGTTAGCCACCCCTCCTCCTCCTCCTCCTCCTCTCGCCGTGAAACCGACCACCGCCTCTATCCAAGACGTGCTGTCGCTGCTGGAGGTGGAGCTCATGGCCGTCCTCGACGCCGGCCTCCCTGCCGCCCGTGCCGCCGTGTGCCTCATCAGCGAGATCGCCTGTGCCTCTTTCACCGTTTGGATTGTGTTATGATTGATTTTGCGCAGGTGCTCGTGCTCCTGGAGGAGTGCGTGAGGCTGGGAGGCGGCGGGCGGCTGGCCACCATGCTCCGCAGGCTGGATGAGGCATTGGGTGGAGGAGTTCCTGTCGGGAAGCTCACCGAGGTCGTCGGGCCCTCCGGTATCGGCAAGACGCAGGTGGATGGAGGCGGATCTGGCGTCGGCAAGGCGGACGGCGGCAGGTCACAGCAGCGGCGGGTGTGGGCTCGGGGGGCTTGGGCTCAGGCTGGGCCTGCTGGGTGCTGCCTTTTTTGGGTCCTGGGTCTATCTCCACTGACGGGCGCGGCGCCCGTCAGTGGATTTTTTCTTTTCACTGACAAGAGCTCACTGATGGGTGCAAAACCCATCAATGGAGGCTGTTTTGCGCCCGTCAGTGGAGGGGTTATACCAGGTAGTGTCTAGAATGTCAAAAGGCTTGTTGAGGATGTTTTCTAGCGGGTAAAAGATCTATCTCCGCATGTTCTTTCCGCAAGGCCTTCTGGTTCCTTTTATAGAGGATTCCCCATATCTGATATAAAGTCGTCCTCGACTTGGACCTCCAATCATCCTTAAATGTAGGAATAGACTTCCTAGTTTAAGAGGTATCCGGTATCCTGCGGATAGTTACCTTATCTCCTAGAGTCCTTCACGAATACGTCAGCTACTCCGAGTATCCAGGATATTATATACGGGTACTGTCTTCACATATGGTAGAATTATACTACTTATCGTCAAACCCCCATCAGTACGTGAAATAAAGCCTTGACGATTCTAAGGAAAATATGCCTAATCAAGGAAAACATTTCGACTGTTTGTATTTCAGGTAGTTATCTTGAGTTTTCGAGTAGGATATACGTCCACTCGAGATCCTGATGTTCTCCGAGTCCTCTACTCAGGATATCGAATCCGCTCGAGTAGCCACAAGAGTCCCCGAGTCATTTTCTCAACTGAGTAGAAGTTTTGGGTAGTTTTTTACGATAGCATCCTGATCCATAGATCAGCGACATGCGTCTTTCTAGTGGGTTTTCCAAGATTTGAACCGTCATGACGAAAATTTCGCGTGGTGTTGAACAAATCTTTACCTCTTTTTTTGCAACTGTCCTACTCACGTAGGAAATCACAACGCGTATATCAGGGACGTGCGCTGTTAGGTCATCGTTTCCCGCGCCTATCGCCTCTGTGTGTGGAAATTTACTGCGTGCATTAATCATGACAGGATGTAACCTCAGAGGTTGTGGCCCGAGAAGGACTCAAAACCGCCATGGGGCCAGTTGGAGAATCCGCAGGGTTCGCTGTATAAGAGATTTGGGAGACTGAGCAGTTTTTCACCTTTGCCTCATTTCCTACATTCTCAAGCGCTCTGCCTTCTGCAAGCTTTAGCCACCGTTGTCTTCTTCCTCTCGTCCGTTTCCCCATCTGAAGACAGGTTCCGCCATGGGCAAGGAGACTTCCTGGAAGGGAGATTCCTCCTCTAACAATGGCCCATGGGCAAGTCAGAGATCACCGTCGACATTCTGAACAGCATGGAGGATCTCAGAGTATCCGAGTCCCTTTCTTGGGTTGCCTTTCAACCTATTGATGACCAAAAGACCCTAGTGTTGGATGAGGGCTGAATCGTGGTCTTCGCTGATTTCTTCCACTGCGAGTTCTTCCTTTCCCCCTCCAACTTCTTCCTCGCCATGCTCTAGTTCTACGGGATTGAGCTCGTCCATCTCAATCAAAATTCGATTGCGATGTTGAACATCTTCACACATCTGTGCGAGGCATATCTTGGAGTTCAGCCCCACCTTGGCCTCTTCTGGTACTTCTACAAACTGAAGCGGCTCTCAAACAAGATCGTGGGAGGTGCGGGTCTAGGACTCTGAGAGGGCAAGTCGGTGGAGTACATAGACTTCCATGGCAAGAGCTCATGGTCAGGTTGACACAAGAAATGGTTCTACTGCCAGCCGCCCGCGCCCGGGAGCCTAACATCGGGGTTTTGAGCCGATAGGGACCGGAGCATGGTTAGAGGAGCCTGATCTAAGCAATTGTGCTTGGGCCTTGATAGCCGACATCGCTAACCTCAAGGAGTGGAGCCTAACAGCGTAGGAGGTTGCTGAAGACTTCATCAGGCAAGGCTTGAGTCCTTACACACCAGGCTCCTAGGAGTCTCCAGAGGACGCAGACCCTACTCGGGGAGGTAAAACTTCGACTCAGTCAGATGCAACATTCAGGGTTAATTTCTTTTTGACTATGACCGATTTTCTCTATAGCCCTCTCGGACTCAGAGGTGTTTCTCAAGACGAAGTTCCTCTTTGAGAAGTCACCACTAGAGGACTATGTCAACGTGACAGTATCTATCCCAAGGATCGCCAGGCGATTCTTCTGGTAAGTCCCACTCTTCCCTGGCTTTACCTTCTGTCCGACTAGCTACTGAGGTAACTTTGCTCGGGTACTTTCTCAGCGCATGGGTCGCAGAGTCGCCAACCCTACAGCTGGATCCAAGAGAGCCCAGAGGGGTGACGATGTCGAAGCCCATGGTGCCAGAACGTCGCACTCGGGGCCCGCAGAAGATGGCGGTGTGGCTGTTCTGAGTATGACCTTGCTGACTACAACATCCTCGGCTCCCTCACGCTCACCTCCTCAGCTTTCCCCCCAAGTACATTGGTCTTTTTTTGTCGTTCTTACATTCTTGTCGGGGCGGTTTTCTTCTCTGATACAACTTAGTATGTGAACAGGGGAAGTCTGACAAGGCTATGGCCGTATCCTCGACCGAAAAGGTCTCAGTTGAAATGGGATCGGTGGCGACCAAGGCTGGCCCTTTCGACAAGAAGGAGGCAGACCCTGCCGGGAGTAAGCGTCCTCATCACCTGAAGAGAGCGAGGTAACCTTTCTTCTCTTCGATTTTCTTCCCAAGCTCAGGAGATTCATCTTGACTTGCTACATCACAGGTCGCCCTTGCTACATCACAGGTCACCGAGTCCTAAGACAGTGGTCGATCCTGCCCTAGAGGATGAGCTTCCTGCTTCGGGCTCTAGCCCGACTTCAGCCCTAGTGCCTATCGAGTCGTCAGCTCCGAAAGAGGTTGAGCCCTCGACTAAGGAGCTTGTCCCCCCACATTCAAAGGTAGCACTGACTTTAACCAAGGGGAAGTACTCCTTGGAGCTGCATCCGTTGGTTGAGTCACTACTCGATGACGGGCTAGACCCGATGAAGCTTATTCGGTCCCTCATGGAGGTAGGTACTTGGAAAACTCATCTTAGAGACTTCTTCCTTTCCATATCGGTCATTGACTTGGTACTTCTCTTCAGCATGCCACGGTCAGGTGGGGCTTCGTTGACTCCAGGGTTCAGCGGCTGAAGGAGCAGCTGGACCAGTTGGAGGCTTGGGAGTCCAAGCTAGAGGCCGAGAAGTCGGTGCTGCAGTTGGAGGCAACCCGACTGACCGATGAGCTGAAGGAGTCGCAGGGGTGACTGTCTAGGGCAGAGGTGCGGGCTTCCTTCCTTGAGGGAAAGCTGACGTCCGCCATGGACCTTCTCAACGTGGCCCTAAGAGAGGTTGAAGTGACCATCCAACCTACTGAGAGCCCTGCCAGTCAACTGGCAGAGCTAACTCGGGTGTTCGGCAGCTTCAAGCCAACTGTGGATGCCCTCCTCTCTTCGCGACGACCTCCCAGGGAAGGATGAGGCGGAGACCGACCAGCTAGTGTAAGCGGTGTTAGATGCCGACCATGTCTGTGTGAAACGGCTTCATGTACCAGATGATGACACCCTACCTGCTGAAATAAAGAACTTGCATTTCTACCTTAATACCTGAGTTTCTTATTTGAAAGTACTTATATAAAGTGATTGTATGATGAGCCTTATCGAATGCTAGGTATATCGACAATAGATTGTGACAACTTTTACACTTAGTACGTTAGCTTCTTTCCTTGGCCCGAGTCAGGGAATGTTGCTACAAGTCGGGGGGTTTGGTCAGCTAGACCTTAGGTCTAGTCAAGTGGAGGGCTCGGGGCTCCGCGACACTTTTTGACACGATAAGGGGTTTTCCTTAAATCCCACGAGATCGTAGCATGGAACCCTCTCCCTTTGCGGGAAAAGAAACGTAGGTACTTGTGCAGTGAATCACAACAGATCTATTGACCTTTTGCTCTCGATGAAGCTTCCGTGCTTACCCGGAGTGTCTTCTATTTAAACTAGTCAGTGAGTTATGTCGAGGGTATGGTACCAGGCAATCCCACCAACGCACAACGTCCATACCTCCTTCTCTTCCCTCGTTCCGAGTCGGGGAACATTTCTACTAGCTGGGTATTTTGGCCAGCCAGATTTTAGGCCTAGTCAAGTTTAGGGTTCAGTGGCTCCCCGATACTTGTAGGCACAATAAGTTGCTTTCCTTAAGTCCCGTGAGACCGTAGCACGGAACCCTTTTCCCTTCGCGAGGGTCGAGTCGTTGGTACTCACACTGCACGCCATTGTTAACTTCCCAATACCAGGCACCTATCCAGCCCCCGACTGGTTATTCGAGAAGAAGTCAAAAGAAAGAAATACCATAAATAATAACGGCTAGAAATTAAAAATTAAAATTATGATAAGTGCGTGCCATCATGCCCTCGTAGTGGTGGATGCTTTCGAGTGCTCCAGTAGTCCTACGACGACCCTGCCGACATGTATTCGGGAGCGCTTGCTGGAGAGAGGTAGCCGGAGTGACTTATCGTTGAAGTGCCTGTCGTATGGGTGCGAGGCTTGGGTGTGAAGACTAGACACAAGGATCGGAGATGATCCGAGCAACCATGAAGTTTACATAGGCAACAGTTATGTGAACTTACTCTTGGTACTTACACGTAAAACTTCTGGAGTTGATCAATGTTCCAGGAGTTAGTGAGGACTCGACCACCTTTCCATAGCTAATCTAAACGACCCTAGTCAGGAGGCCTCGACCACCTTGTAGGGACTATCCCACTTTGGAGATAGCTTGTTGCTATTGCTCTAGTTCTAAATGAGTCATAGGACCAGGTCTCCGACTTCCAAGGTACGTCCCCAAACATGTCACTCGTAATAGTGTCGGGTACTTGGCTGGTCTCATCAGCGCTTGAGTCTGTCGCTCATCAATGTTTTTGAGGTCGTCCTCTCGTTAAAGGGGTTCATCTTTGTCGATATTGAAAGGATCGTAGGTGCCGACTAGAGGGGGGTGAATAGGAGGCTAAAAATATTTTAAATAATTTCTTTTTTATCTAGATTAAGGCTTAACAGATCAATAGGTTGAGCTAGCTATGTGATAGGTCAGCTACACAGGCAGTATATGATATGTAAATTAACACGCAACTGTCACATAGGTGGCTAACACAGGTAAACAGAAAGCCCTAAACAGATATGCTAGATGAATGGCTGTGTAACAGGTAATTGGCACAGATAACAGATAAGCAATACAGCAACTGTGACACAGCTAGACTAACACAAGCAAAGACAAAGGATTGCAACTAGATTGAGAATAACAGTAAATCACTCAAGCATGCTAATCAGATAAACAAGCAAGTACTGAATGTAAAGTACTCAGGGAGACAAGGGGGGTTTTCACCGAAGTTCCCACTCTTTTCAGAGATGGTACGTCTCCGTTGGAGAGGCTACTCTGAAGAGATCACCAGCACTAAATCGTGCTTGTTCTCCGAGTACCTGAGCTTTCAGGTCTCTTTCTCTTGCTTGTGGAAGTCCTTTCACCTTGCAGCAGGTAGACTTCAAATCACCCTCACAAACTACTACACCAGCCCACACAAGCTTGGGTGGTCACAGCAACTCCTACACCCGACTAGGAGTAGACACTCCAAGGAAAAATCAGCAACAGCAACTCTTGGAGGAACCAGTGTTCTCTGCTCAAAGCTCTAACTCTCTTGAACTAAGACTTAGGAATGTTTGCTTCTTGTTTGACAAAGGTTGAGCAAAATGTTCTGCAAAGGTTGAGGTCTGAGACCTCCCCTGGTCCTCTATATATAGAGTCCACAGGCACCTGACCGTTACACTCATGCCACGTAGGATTAAGTGGCTCACTAGTGACAGGCACCGGTGACACAGCTAATCACAATGCACAATGGTAACTAGCTCAGGTAGACTGACACATGTGTCACCGGCGGCTGACACAGGTGAAATCCTAACTGACGTAGTCTCACTACTCAGCCCGGTCCTGGCACATTACATGCCCTCAGCGTACTAACTCTTAAGCCTAATAAGGAGAGAATCTCCAATAATCTTCTGACTCAACAGACAGACTATTGCAGTGCAGTTTCCTTAGTATTTACAAGCTCTCCCTGGCACAGAGATGTACCTGAGTCATAGAGCGGCTGTTCACCTGTGACACAGTTGTGCCACACAGGTAACTTTGGCTCTAGGGTTTTAGGCCACTAGCACAGCAGTGTGCTAGCACAATCCAGTTTCACACTTGTGCAAAACTGTTGTTACAGGGCCACTGACCTCAAGGCATCAGTGCCACTGTCCAACACTTTGAGCATTGAGCAAAAGACCCTCCAATAATCATTGCTACTTCATCTAATTTGATAGTACGGGTGTTTCCTAAGAACTCAAGAAAACAAGCAAACCTAGGCTGCTTCCACCAATTTTAGTCACGGCCCTTGACGCATCAAGCCACCATCACCTTGCTTGCAACTCCTTGCACAGCACCGGCTTCCTCATAGCTGTGGCACAGCTACCTAGCGCAGCTATCTTCTTGTCCTGGAAATCACCTTTGTACTTTTGGGTCGTCATCCTTTCCTGGATGAATCCTCTTCCTGGAACCTACTTATCCTGCTTACACTCATTGTAAACATTAGATTCCAGTTTAGGTTGTCATTAACCATCAAAACCATCTTAAGGGCCTAGATGCTCTTTCAGATATACAACTCAACTCAGGGAGATTTCAACTCTATTTTCACAGGGGAGCATGGCTCTGTGCTGGTCGGCCATGTCTACGCTACGCTTGTCATAGTATAGTCCATTTTGGGCACAACCCTTGACCGTGATGACGCCTTTTGGCCCTGGAATCTTCACGCAGTGGTAAGTATAGTGTGCGGTGGCCATGAACCTAGTGAGATTCGATTGTCCTAAGACGGCGTTATAAGCCATCTCAAAATCAACCACATCAAACAAAACTTTCTCCATTCAAAAGTTTTCTGGCGTTCGAAGGTCACAGGGAGTGTGATTTGTTCGATTAGAGTAGCCGAGGACCAGGAGCAATGCCGCGGAAGGCATGGGTTATTGACTTGATAGTAGAGCGAGGAATCTGCATTGCATCAAGTGAGCTGGTGAAGAGGATATTCAAGGAACTTCCTCCATCTACGAGCACTCAAGATACTTTGCAGTTATTGATCATAGGCTCAACTATGATCGAAAAGCGTCCTAGCTAGACATAATTCTCGAGGCAATCGGTTTGGTCAAAGGAGATCTTAACATCCGACCACTTGATTGCTTGCAGGCTCCGAGAAACTATAGCTAGGACTTCTCGGGCTATCATCTTAAACTGCCTTTTGGACTCGTAAGAAGCTAAGTCCCCGAACATATGTTCACTCACACGTTCTTCCCCTAGAAAGGTGCATGATCCGAGTCATTGTCGAAGCTAGAATCTCGACTATGACTCACCACCTGTGGGATCTTCCCTCGGAGCTTCTCGGTCTCAGCCTTTACATATTTCTTGAATAGTCCGCATTGACGGAGGTCGTGTGTGTCGGTTAGGTGGAAATCACACCAAATCTTACCTGCCCATTCAGTAGTCACTGGCTGCTTATCCTTGACCTGGGGCTGCCAGGGGGCGCTTCTCAGGTAAGTTCACCATGACTTCACTGGTTTTGGGCCTCTTCTCTCCGCTCCCCTTCGAGCACTTCTTCTTGCGCTTGTTTCTCGATGAGTCGCCCTCCACCGAGATGGTGAACGATGTGTCCCTCATTCTTGTTCCTTGATGAACATCAAGGCCTCTTCGTTGTCGGCGGCCTTCTCGGCGATTTCCATCAGTTGCGCGACTGTCTTTGGAGGGTGCATGGTGAGATCTTTTGTGCACCTACGATTCCTACCACCTTGAATAAACACTTGAAATACATCGGAATCGATTACCTCAAGTATAGTGTTGTGGATGCTACTGAAGCACCAGGTGAACTCGCGCAGGCTTTCGCCTTTCTGCTGGGTGAGTCAGAAGAAGTCATCTGTTTTACCAGGATGGACATACATGCCCTGGAAGTTCCCTTGGAACATGCTGCAGAGCTGCCCCCATGGGTGGATCATTCCCGGCTGCAGATTATTCAACCATGTTCTAGCTGCTCCTTTGAGGGCAGTGGGAAGGTAGTTGGCGATGACCTTCTCGATTCCACTAGTGACTGTGATGGTTGTGGTGTAGATCTGTAGGAACTCGGCCAGGTTCCTGGTCCCGTCGTACTTCTCTATCGATCCCAATTTGAATCAGGATGGCCAATGCACCCTCCTGAGCTCGGGTGTGAAATCCTGGCATCAGTTGACGGTTCGTTGAGAAGGTACAAACTCTCTGCTGATCGGAGTAGGAGATTGTGCTCGACTCCGATGGCGACGTCTTGAAGTGTTTCAAGCGGGAGAATACTCTTGCTGGGACTTCGAGTACCTACGCTAGTCGAGTTCATCGCATAAGTCTCGGACTGGGTGACCTCGGATAGGCGAGGCTCTGAAGCTATGTTCAAATCAGTTGGCCTCCCAGAAAATCTTGTTTTTGGGATTCATTCCTTCTCAATTTGATTCATCTCTAATTTGGCAAGAGGGAGTTCTTCTCTGATTCGAGCTATCGATCACCACCAATAATCGAGAAGACTCAGCTTGCGCTTGAGCAAGCTCAGCCTCTATGTCCTGTAACCACTTTCTACCATGAAAGGTAGTGAGATCGGTTGTCTGAGGATGCATTAGTTGGTGCCGAACTTCACAAAGTTTATGAGCGGTCCGCGACACATATATTTCTTCCCTTTATCGGACGACGATCAGATCTGGCTGCTTAAGGGCCTGATCCTAAGGTGCTATTGGTAGACGTTGTGGGAATTGATCCCCGGTTGTCAGGTTAGCGTTAGTTACGACATTGTTCCGCGTGGAGTTCATCGGATCTTCGTTTTCGTCCCCGATAGTGAGGACTTCACGAGGACCAGCCCCACTCGACGTGTATTGCCGGAGGAGGTTTCCGGAGTCTAATCTTGATCAGCTGGGTGATCGGAAGCCGTAGGGGATAATCCTGACATCAGGCTTGAACCACCTGCTCTGGTGTCGTTAGGTGACCCTAGATCGACACTGAAGGCCCTCGCACACTCGGTCCTAAAGCAATTCACATCACCACCGGATTCGTCATCAGGGTAGAAGTCGATGAGGTCCACGCAGTTGGGCATCAGCTCCTGGTCGGGTGGAAGGGTAAAGTCATCGTAGAAACCATCATCTGAGAAGCTGGTCCTTTGCGTGGACCTTGTCGGATCTTGTGATGATGTCAACGTAGATTCAATGGAGTCAACCGAAGTGGTCCCCACGGTCGGCGCCAATCTGTCGATGATTGGTAAACCACCGATCTTACGGTATTCATGATCAGAAGATTTGATAAAGGGTAAGGGCCACTGGGGCCGTATCGAACTATGTTGAGGCACCACAGAGACAACACTTTTTATACAGGTTCGGGCTTCCCTCAGGATAACAACCTAAGTTCTGTTAGTATATATTGAATCTCGAAAGAGTACAATGGAATTATTAGTGGCTAACCTAGATGGGATCTGCAACTAGTCAGGAATCTCCTTGCGCTGATCTGCTAGGGCTTGATGTCCTCGAGGCGATAGGTCTTCTCTGGAATGTCGAAAAGCTTATTGAGGATGTCTTCTAGCTGGTAAAAGATCTATCTCCGCCTGTCCTTACGGCAGGGCCTTTTGGTTCCTTTTATAGAGGGTTCTACGTATTGGATACAAAGTCATCTCTGACTAGGACTCCAATCATTCTTAAACGTAGAGATAGACTTCCTAGTTTAAGTGGTATCCGGTATCATACGGAGATAGTTATCTTCTCTTTTGGAGTCCTTCACGAATATGTCAGCTGCTCTGGGTATCTAGGATATTGTATATGGATATTATCTTCACATACTGTAGAATTATACTTTTCATGGTCAGTAAGGGTACTGTGTAGATGTTCTGGGAGACTTTTTTTTTGGGTGGAAATGTGAGAAAAAAAATAGATTTTTCCGGTGGTGCCGAATGATAAAATTTGAAGAATTCCTTTTAAAATTATATATGTTGTATTGTTGGATAAGTTTTTTAAATGGTACTTATGCTATCAATGTCAAATTGAACGTTGCTGCATCCGAAGAGCCACGGACATCATTTTACCAGTGTTAGCTTTGTTAATCTTATTTTATCTAATTATTTTGGGTGTCAGAACCGCTGCTCAGATTACACTCCTAGCTATCGCTGGTTTATGCTACTTTATTTGGCAACATTGGTAGGGTAGGATCCTGGTACATATATACACAATTTTATCTAACTAATCTTATTGCTCGGGGTCATAACAAGATCAGAAATGGTAATGCAAAATTGTTGTTGCTGTTGCTCCGTTGCTTTGTCCGATCTTTTGTTTCTTTTGTGATTTCAATGGAGTGATTTCTGAAAATAGTGAGTCCAAAACTTTCCTATCCAACTCTTCTCGATGACTGAGGTTACATATATCGGTACAAAAGCTCGAATTTCAAAAGTTGGCGTGCATAAAACTTTCGCCAATCTAGCAAAAGAGGTCCCTGTTTTGGAGTTGACAGAAATATTTATTTGCTTATTTTTCGACCATTAATTAGTTAATTTGGAGGAACAATATGGTTAGAAGCATATTATATGAGAGGCATTTTCATATATGTTGGAATGCTCTTCCAGAAGTACGAGGAGAAATTTAGTGAAGCGTTTGTTTATTCATGTCAAATGTCTCACCAATTAGTCTATGAATTCGAAGATGCAATGAAATTATAGGAGTGTGTCTGTGCAACTGATTTTTTGCTTTTCTTGCAATACCGAGTATTTGCTCGAACCTGAACTCATTCTCATGATTTGTGAAGTCTTGCACCAAGGATGCACGGGGTATTGTTTCCTCTTGAAATGTTGTTTAGTGTGTTATGTTGGCATGATGCCATATGTCCAATAAATAATCCCCTAAATCGTTTCGTTCGTATCCTGTTCTCTTCTTTTTACAAACCATTGTAAGGGGTCTCTTTGTTCATAAATTTGTTTATGTAGTAACTAGCAGGCTAAAATAACTTACCGCCTACGATCCACTAAGCTGCGTCGTCAGATAGACCGCTGAGGAGAACAGATCATGTCAGATTCTATCAATAGCTGAAAAAGGCCGACCCAGGACGCGCGCGAAGACGCGCCCTAGCATCCAGTGACAATGAAGGGCCGAAGGAGGCGTGAAGAAATCGGTGAAGGCCCCCATCCAGAGCAGGCGACGACAAGGCTACAAGTAACACTGAGGGGCCACATGGGCGCCGCTGATGTCAAAGAGATAAGGGAAAGCTTTCGCAGCAGGGGCTATCCATCGGGCTGAGACAGCCAGCCACCACTTCGTGGTTTTCCTTTTTATCCTTTTGTCTCTTGCTTGTCCTCTCCTTTCCAGCCGAGGCAATTATTGCACAGATTTTGCTCTCATCTTTGTATGACGCGAGGAGAAGGATAAAGATCAATGCTAATTGTGTGTGTACGATTTCTTTATCTGAACGAAGCAATATGGGTTTGTAGAACTTCCGCTCACCTAGCTAGGCTCAATAGGCTGGAAGTTAGTTTAATCTCGTATTACTTCATCTTTATCTATATAGATCATACCAGTAGGAGATGAGACTACAATTGTGTACTTCTATGTCGCTCTTTTTGCGACCGCGTGTTCTTTTTCGATAGATAAAATTCATGATTAACTACGAATGGCGATAGCTTCCTTTCAAGCTTCGAGAGACACATCCACTCTATTACAGAATCAACAAATATCTCATGCTTGAAACTCTCCAGTTCATTGTTCCTCCATGCAAAACAAAAATCTAGACCATGTATCTTTTTCTGTCTTCCTCACCCTGACAACAAGAAAGATGCACGCCCAGCCCTTGGGCAGTGACCCATCATGCAACCTAGTTTGTACATGTTACCCACATATGGTCCTCCAGAACTAAAAACAAGAAGCCCATGATGAAGGAAGAAATAGCACGAGGTCCATCTTCTATTCGGAAGAAATTCACCTAAGACTAAAAAAGGAACTAACGAAAAAAAGATGGAACTTGATGCAGTAAAAAGTAGTTAAAAACGTAGACGTGCAGTTGTCCAGTCGTGGCGATTCATGTCACTACAAGTGTTCTTAAGTATTAAAGCCACAAAAATTGGGTCGCAGTAGTACCAAGAATTATTCTTTTGTGGTAACAGATAGCAGATTTTTACGATTCTATTACGTTGTTATAAATAAGAATTCCGTTGTAATATTTCAATGAGATATCATCGCAAAAAAAAATATTTCAATGAGATATAATGCTGTGGGAATATGTTAAACTACTGCCACAATTTTTAGACGATCTGAGCTTTTCACTATTTACAACACCAACTTAATACTGCAAGAGTTTCCAACTGTAATGTGTTGTATCGGATTGTGAATAGCGGACCAATGAATCCGAGAGTTCATGACGGTTGGATCTCCTGCTCAGTTCGCTGGATCGTGTCGCGCTGCGTTCTATTATGCCGGTTGAGTTTCTAAACTGTGGCTGAAGTTGTAGTTTGGGAACTGTACAATTTTAGTAAAACTGTACTGTAATTTCTGGTCTATAGGTTAGAGAGGTGGCTATTCAAAGGCTTAAAAATGTGACTTATATTTAAGAAAATCATAGGCAACCGAGAATCACTATAACATAGTTAACTTTAGCAAGCATTTTAATATACCTTCATCCGTCAAAAAATGCCCCAAAAACTATTCAAACGCAATTTAAAGAAAAGTTAGAGAATAGAAAAGTCATACAAGGTAGTTTGAAAAACGCCTCCAAAAAACCAACATTCCGTGACGATTTCTAGAAACGCCTCAAAAACCCCATGTGCCAAAACCATATAAATTTCTGTCCCGGCCCAATCGTCGCGCCTATATCTCTATTGGCCTAGCCCAATCAATCCTACACCCGCACCGGAGTATATATAGCCTCATTTCTCGTGCGCACATGGGATGATGCGCGGGTGGTACCTTTTAAACTAGTAGTATTAGAGTTGGCTAAGCAATATGAGACTAAACTGTTTGTGCCATTCTGAACACGCGAAATACAAAAATTGTAGCGATCACAGCAGGTTTCAAACCCACGACCTCTTGCCATCAACCTAGTACACCTACCACTAAGCTGTCACAATTATCGTGTTATAAGGTGAAGTGGCTATCTATATAATCCTATAAGGAAATTTTTGAGATGTTTTTCGAATCTGCTTGATATGTTAAAAAAAATTAGGCGTTTTGTTTGTAGTGCCTTTAAACCATATATTATCTAAGGCAATTATGGAAATCACCTAAAGATGCTAATCTTTTGAGCCATTTTTTTCAATTGTCTTTAAAAGATAGATTTTGAGGCGTTTTCACAAATTGCTTTCGAAAAAATGCCTTAGAATACCTACTGTGTTATAGTAAATTTCAAATTGCAATATTTGTCTAAATAATATGTAATTTGAGACAACTAAAATTTACAAAAATCCTAGCCAACCAAAAAGTAGAAAAAAATAAAAGAAATGCATAAATTGTTATAAGATTTTGAACTAACCACCTACTCCTCTATAAAGCCTTGGCTAACCCAACTAACGACCTGAACCATTTGTTGTGGAACCATTTGATTGGGTCCAAGGAGGCCCAATCAACTCCACTTAATGGGCTCAATCTACTCCACTTAATAGGCTCCTTATCTTTTAACTAAGTAAATCATTATTTGTCTATAAATAAAGAGTAGTTCGTCATTGTAACATAACTGTTAGAAAGGAATAAAGAGAAAAGAGTCATACCATGTATCTTTGTGTCTCCAATTTTACTTATTGCACTACAACACGGATACCTATTTGATGGCACTTGATCAAAGATGTCATTTAGTCTAAATGCCACCAAATAAATGATCCACGGCACTTATTATGATTCCGTGGCACTTAAAAATGCTGGCACAAAAATATGCCACCGTAGGTTAAATTCTGGCACAAATAAGTGTCGGCATATATTTTGACCAACTAGGGCATATATATGTGCCGTGTAAAATTTATCGTGGCACTTAGGATGTGCCAGTCTATTAGATAAATTGCGGCACATAAAATGTGCCGGGAATTGAGAAACCACGGCACATATCATGTGTCGGGAAATTGAGAAACCACGGCACATATCATGTGTCGGGAATTTGAGCAAGCCCGACACTTACAAAGTGCCGGGTAAAAGTTAGAGCAACCACGGCACTTATAAGTGCCAGCGATACCCAAATGCCGGCTTTGGACCACTGCGTGCGGAAACTAGACCAACTTTGGCGCGTGGCTAACCCGTGAAACCCCTCAATCTTGACTTCTCTTTCCCGACTCCCTAGCTTCTCCTCTCCTCTGGCGACCCCGCCACCGCCCCTTTCTCCTCACGATCCCGGCCACTCCCGCCGACAATCGGCGCCGCCGAGGGGTCCTTCGGGATCACCTCACTCAGGTCTCATGATTCCACCCCGGCGCCCTTCGTCCTCGTGCTTGACCGCGCCGCTAGGGTTAACCCTAGTGGGCTCGGTTGGTCCCTGGAGCTCCGGTAAGGTGCCGGCGCTCGGCACCTTCTCGGGTGGCTCGGCCTCGTCGACGACGCCTCACGCCTCCGACCGAACCTCTTTTTCCTCTACTTCCGGCTACTTCACCCTCTTCGCCGCCACCACCACCGTTGGAAGGCGGCAAGTTCACCGCGCCATAACCACGGTGGCGGTGGTCTCCGTTAAGGTAAGTGCTCCTAATCCTTTTTCCCTTCCTTCTCTAGCTCAAATTGGTGTTGTGCTTATCCTAGGGTTTCCAGTACCGGCATGTATTACTAGGGCTTCGATCCCTTTAGGTTTTTAGCCGTGCTAGCATGATTTGGTACTTGTTTATCTATGGTTGGATGCACTAGCTTGGTTCTGATGCTAAAATCTCTACGATTCTTTGATATCCCTAAAATTAAGGTTCTTGGCCTAATGCTCTGGATTTGGTCTATATATGTGGTCTGGATCTGGATGCTCTAGCTAATAGATCATGTGTGAAAACTTGTTCATGCTTGGTTAGAGGCTACTGTTAGCTATGTATTTGTTCTCTGTCCATATGCTACTCCTGATCCTTGTATTTCTTGTGCTAGCATGAATATGTGCTGGCTTTGATTGTTTGAATGTTTTTAGGCTTATAACTGACAAGAACATATACTAGCTTGCTTCTCTGTTTTCATACCACATATGCAATACTAATGTTCTGATTCTCAATTTAAAAATTTAAATTGATTGGTCCTTATCCCATGTGTATGTGCTGGTGCTTGTGATACATGGTCCTTAAATGTTCAGAAGCATGAACTCATGCTAACCACCTTATTTTTGGTATTGTTATAGCATGAGCATGATAATGTGCTTTTCATAACTCAGGATGACTTCATCAGTTTGATAAACTGATAAGAACAGAAATTACTTGATCCTAGCTGTTGCTCTCTTCCCTTCTATTCTATTGATAAGAACAGATGTTGCCTAATCTTAACTTATCCCTATGAGGGTAAATCCTGAGGGTTAATACTTGATAAGAAGAGATACTATAGTGGCTTAAAGCCCTATGATGGCCACATGTATATGCTTAACTGAGGGCTTCTTCCCCCCTTCTACTCTCCCATGTTCTATCCTTGCCCCTTTTCAACCATGATTTGGTCAAGTTTTAGTTTTGCCTAACGCGGAATATTTCTGCTTAAGTTGGCATGGTTTCTCTTCTTTCTAAATTCTGAATTATATCATTGTTCTCTTCTTTCTTTTTCTCCTCTTTTCCTTAACCAAAATGAAATGCTTTGCCAAGTAACTCCTTTACCTAGGGTGGGCACTCCTCTTTGGTTTGGCTTTTGTTCTTCCTCCCCCCTTCTCCTTCCTGGTTCTGGTCTTGGTCCTTCTCCTGGTTGCCTTCTACTGAGCTCCTTCTCCTGGGCTCCTTGCTTCAGCCTGGGGCTCTTCTCCTTCTAGCTCTTGTGTTGAAGCTTGGTGTTCTTCCTTTTCTTTGTGGAGTGGTGGTGGTGTGATGAATTGGAGTTGTCTTGGATGGATCAAATCGAATGGTTTAGCATTTTGGAATCAAAAAGGATTGGCTAGATTAAAACATGAAAGCCTAATCCAATTATCATAAACTATGGGCTTAAATATGGAGGTTGTCTTTAATTAAGAATCTCTTAATCTTTGGTTGGCTTTAGCTGGTTGCCATGGTGATGAATGGTTGGCTTTGAATCCATAACTATGGATCTGATGGTGTCCATTTTTCTGGAATTGATCCCGATGCTTTGATTTCTTTTGAGTTCTTTAATTAAGTTATTCACAAAGATAACCTCCTACACAAAAGTGCACCTCATTGAGGCAACCAACATTTTTAATGTAACCCCCCTCACATTCTTGTTTAAGTGGTGTATGTGTGCAGGTCAGATTTGAAAGAAAGGAAAGAAGTTCAAGCTAAGAAGATTAATTTCTTCCTAATGTTATAATATTTTTAACTTTGGATTTGAAGTTCAAGATGTGAGTTGTAATAATTTTAACTTTGGATTTGACGTTCTAATGGTCCTTTTGTAATCTGAATAATGCAATGATGTGTATATAAATATACATATAAATTTCCTGGGAACTTGTTTAATTTCTGCTATGTATGAAAATGTAATGAGATTGCTCAAGTGTAGTTCTTGTGCTTTGTGTATGATGCTATGGATGAATTGCGTAGACATTGATTGTGACAAATAAAAATAGTTGAATATATACAAAGTAATGTGTATTTGGAAATGCCTGGTATGATCAAACATGGCACTTACCATCTGTCAGGCTAGAGATACTAGGGCACTTATCATGTATCGGGTTAGGGATACCAGGGCACATAATATGTGCTGAGTTAGGTATATTATGGCACATAATATGTGCTGGGTTAGGGATATGACGGTACTTACCATGCGCCGGGTTAGGGATACCAGGGCACATAATATGTGCCAGGTTAGGTATACCATGGCACATATTATGTGCCGGGCTAGGGATACAACGGCACTTATAATGTGCCGTGGGCTTGAGAAAGAACGGCAAATCTAAGTGTCGGGGTTGGTCAAGTGCCACGGAAACCTTTTCCCCATCGGCACTTTTCTTGACGGTCAACAAGTGCTGGGAAAAACCTTTTGCCGGCACTTAGCTGAATTTTTCGGCACATAAATGTGCCCCGATTGGGTACCGTGTTGTAGTGTTGTATGAGTGCATGTGAATGGTATTCGACGATCTTCTTTAACTATTACTTTTCTTATATCTATAATTACACCTTATAATCCATAAATCAGACTCGTCGATATGGGTCATAAGATAATAATCACATTTTGTTCTCTTGCGAGATCCAAACATTTACGTCCCTCTCCGAGGAGTGGCTACATACTGCTCTTTGCGGGCGTTAAGAAGGCGCCGTGCATCCAGGCCGAGCGGATGCCGCCCCACAGAATAACAAAGTCGCAGCCCAGGCAGCATTTGCAGCATCACCTCCCCGTCAAGGTCGGCCCACATAAAACTGGAACACGCTTCTGAATTGAGTTCGGGCCAGGTTACTGAAACCATCCAACCAATCCGACTAAGCTTTTTCTTTTTCCTTTTCGTGGCTGCTAGTCGTATATGTGCGTTTTGTTTTTGAAAACCTGACACTGAAATATTCATAGTGTTTTAAACCAAGAATCCAAATCATGATTTGAACCTGGTGTTTCTCGGAGCGAGATCTAAGAAACGAGACTCCATTTATACATGAAATAAATAAGAAAAATTGGGAGACAAATTAAAAGTGCTAATGGAAAATTTCTAGATTATTAGTGCAAAAAGTTAATGTACCAGTGGAACAAATCAAAACTGCACCGGCAGTACCTCCACCCACTACTAGTACAAAATTCAAAAATGTTAACGGAACATTTTCGGTATATAATGCAACAAGAAGCAAAACTAGCGAAACAAATTATGTGTACAACAAACACTTTATCACTTATTGTTATCGTAGAAACAACATACAAGAGGAATTGTCCATAGCTCGACAATCAGGGTGCGACAATAATGGACTTGTGTATGACGGTCTTATGAGAAGGTCGCTATACACACGGTAAAGGTATGATGATTCGATGTTTTTGAATAGGTTCGACCGCCTCACAGAGCATGAGCTACTCATATGTCAAGGGAGGTACTCATATGTCGAGGGAGGCACCTCGTGCTAGAATCGGCTAGCAACTTGGGCTGTTCAAAACTTCCCAAAGTTGCTCTTATAGCTCCCCATGCGAGATTTGGAGTTTTAAGCCTCCCTCCATGAGATTTCTCATTTATGCGATAAATTCCCCCATGGGGAGGAGCTTATATAGGTAAGAGTCCCATGAGAAAAGATCATCGGTGCCCTTGAAGGTTGGAAAGAGAGGAGTAAAAGGGGAAAAGTGGTCCATTACATGCGCCGCATACAAAATATTGTTACCCGAACAGGAGCCCCTTGAGCTATAGTCATGGCAATGGCTATGGGTCATCTTCGTTTTTCTTCTTCTGGTTTATGGGACTGATCCCCAAAGGCTTGGTTCTTCATGAAACTCTTACTGGTCCGGTACCATTGGGTTGGTGTTGCTCTGGTTGTACCCGAGACTACGTCAGGGACGTGACCGCACGTGTGACACTTGGCCTGACATACTTTTCGGTGAAGCCATCGAGTGAGGAAGAGAAAAATCCATCATTGTGTGAGTCAGGAGAGCTTGTTGCCTCGCTGAGCAGACTAGAGTCTCGAGCTCCCGAGTCCGGCTTTGCTCTCTTTTGTGAGACTCTCATTTTCATGCCTGGTTTTGTCCGCTTACCTAGTTCACCGAAGACCCTGTCACTGCAACCCAAGCGATGGTAACAAGACCTAATGTGTTGCCAAAGCTCGTGGTTATCTCTGCCGGTTGTTAGTTTCTCGAAGATCCTGTTGGCGGCATCCAAGCGACGACGATGAGGCCTTGGTCTGCCGAATACCCTATCGACGCCATCCAAACGACGACGACAAGACCTTGGTCTACCGAAGACCCTGTGGACGTCATCCAGGCAATGATGATGAGACGTTAGTTTGCCAAAGACTGTCGGCGGCATCTAAGTGACGGCGACGAGGTCTTGGTTTGCCTAAGACCCTGTTGGCGGCATCCAAATGATGACAACAAGGCATTGATCTGCCGAGACCCTGTGGACAATGACGAGACCTCGTCTGTCGGAGACCCCATCGGTGCTATCCAAGTGATGACGTGTAAGTTGGCTCATGGCCTGCCATGTACGTCCGGCACTGAAGTTGTGACTTGGATGAAGCTTTGTGCGTAGCTTTGTCGCGACTTGGTCTGAGCCTGGTGATGGATGCCTAATAGATCTGACGTGATTTTCACGATTTATAACGGATGCTATGCGTTGATGTTTCCAGCAAAATGGCATGCAAGTTCTCTTAGGGCCTACCATGTACATCCGTTCTCAGAGTTGCGACTTAGCCAGAGCCTTGTACACTGCTCGTCATGACTTGGCTGGAGCCTGATAACGGATACTTTGTGCATCCGGCGTAATTTTCACGAATTGTAACATATATTATAGCTTGATGTTTTTGGCAAGATGATGTACAAGTTGGCTCAGGCCTGCCATGTACATCCTGCATCAGAGTTATGACTTGGCGGGAGCCTTGTACACTGCTCATCACGACTAGGCTAGAGCCTAGGGCTATGAGGATGAATCATGAAGCTCTTGTACCTGGGAAGACATATCTTCCCTAGGTACTCACCGAGCACCTTGGGTCAGAGGCATGTTGGCCACCGAAGGTGGAGCTTAGGGCTTTCTCATTGTGAGAGTGACACAGCTTGGCGCCGAGGGCCATGGATGATTAGTCCAGTGGAGCCCTTGTACTTAGGAAGATGGATCTTCCTTGGGTCATCACCGAGCACCTTGGGTCTGAGGCATGTCAGTCTCCTAAGCTGGAGCTTAGAACTTTCTCGCCGCGAGGGCGACTTGGCTTGGCACCTAGAGCCATGGATGACTAGTCTAGTGGAGCCCTTGTACCTGGGAAGATGGATCTTCCTTGGGTAGTCACCGAGCACCCTTGGTCAGAGGTGTGTTGGCTGCCGTAGAGAACCACGGCGGGCTCTGCTCTAGGGCTTTGTGGACGTCTTAGTCACATGCATCATTTGTATTATCTGAGCAAGGAGGCCTCTATGGTTTCTCCCGCGACACTATGATGGTGGCACTCTTCTTGGAAAAAGAGAAACACAATACGAAGGCTCCCAATTCGCTACCTCACAACATAGAGGAAGGTAAATGACGGGCCCTAGTGGGGTGTGGTTATCCCTTCTTTTCTCAGACGTGAAAGAGGTGGAATAGCTCATGAGTTACAACTACATCTTCTAGACGGAGGAAAGGGAAAGGCATGCCCTAATAGCGCGTGATTTCGGTTGCATCTCAGGCGCGAAGGTGAGAAGAACTGATTCATGGGAGCTCACAATTTGCTCAGTTTTCACTTCACTTGCTAGTGGAGGATACACGCCTCGGGAGACATTTGGCCACAGACGACACTTTTCCTTCTCCTAATGATGGAGGATGCAAGCCTCAGGAGGCATTTGGCTGCAGAAGGCGCTTTTATATAGAGTTTCAAGTGTAAAACTTGTGAAGCTTGTCTTCATTCCAGGTGTGGGTTAGACGTTCATCCTTATCCTTCATAGTGGAGAGGTGATAGGCCCTAGATCCCAAGACAACAGAGATGCGATATAGGTCGTCCCATTTTGCGTGGAGCTTGCCCTGTGATTGAGGGTCAAGGACCTTCTTGAGTACCAGGTCTCCTTTGGAGAATGCTCACTCCTTCACCCTGGTGTTATAGAAGCATGTGGCGCCTTACTCGTATTCCACATTGTTGAGGAGGGCTTGGTCATGTGCTTTCTCGATGAAGTCCATTCCGGCTTGGCGGTGTTCTTCATTTCTTATGATATTGAAAGAGTGGCTTCATGAAGAATCTCGACGCGGAAGGAGCATACTCAATTTCAGCGAGGAGTACATGTTTAGCTCCGTACACTAACAGGAAAGGCGTACACCTGATGGAGTGGCTGACAAAGGTGCGCATCCCCCATAGTATGATTTTGAGCCCTTTGGCCCATATTCCTTTCTTGCCTCTTTAATGCGGTGATAAAGGCCTTACAAAATGAGATTATTGGCTCGTTCCGCGTGCTCTTGGGGTATGCCGCAGAGACGAAGTGCAAGGCAGTTCTCATAGGGCCAAAGAAACATCTAAATGATGAAGCATAAAATTGAGTTTTGTTATCGATGGTTAACTTGCATGGGACACTGAAGCGCTAAATCATGTTCTTCTAGAAGAATTTTTGCACTGTTCATGAGGTGATGGATGTTAGCATCTCGGCTTTGAACTTCTTTATGAACTAATTTACTGCCACCACCACGTGTCGGTAGCTCTCTTTGGCTGGCGGGAAAGGTCCCAAGAGATCCATTCCCCATCAGGAAAATAACCACGTGATTGGGGTGTTCATGGGCATCGAGACTAGCGCATGGGCATATTTTGCCGTCTTTTGGCATGCCTCACACTTCTGGAGCATATTGATGGTTTTTTGGACCTGTCGGTTCTCTTCATTGTTGGCCCCTTTGATTGCTTGGATGAAGGGTGACATTCACAATGGGAGATTGAGTAACTGGTCGATGAGTAGGAGAGGATGCCCTTTCTTCAAATATGTCTTGTCAAGCTTGGTGAATTCCTCGCATATACGCCATGTCCCATTCACCTCCTTGATTAAAACCGGGTAGGCCAACCATTAGAGGTCCCCTACCTTTGGTTTAGAACAACCTTGATGAGTTCTTTGACTTATTTTCTAATGGTGTTGCCTCTCTCGAGGGATAACTTCTAGAGTTTTTGCTTTGCCGGGATGTGGTCGGGCTTGACAAGATGCTGTTGTATTTCTTCGTGCGAGACACCATTCAAGCTGGCAAGCAGGCACACGAAGGGGTCGATGTTTTCCTTGGGGATGGAGAAGAAGCTTGCTTGAAGCTCCATTGGGAGGTCCACTTCTCTCTTCATTGGATGCAAGTCTTCATCGCCAAAGAAGCAGACTTCCTTCAACCTTCCTTCGGGGTGAGGCTTCAGTGTGATTCTCCTGTCAGGTCCACGGGGGCTCCTTTGACTCTAGAAAGGAGGTTCTTGCTTTTGGTGGTTACTTCTTTAGGTGGCGTGCTTCATTTCGTGGAGATGGAGCACATTGCAATCCCAGGTTTGCTTTTAACACATAGCGATAGGTCCCTGTGGGCCAGGAATCTTGAGGCACATGAAGTTTTGGCACATGAATCAAAATAGTGGAGCTCAAGGCAATAGATTTCATTGGGCTGCATAGGATAGAGAATGAATGGCGACGTGGATGGCAATGTGGGCCCTCAAGGAGCATGCCGGTGGCTAACTTTGGCTCCGGCGCATACTGTGGTAAGGGAGGTAAGTATCCTTCATGATTCTAGCTCTTGTTCAGTTTTGCAGGACTGTGACAAGGAAGTGTCCTTGGTCGCCCCGGTCTCGCCGCCGAAGGTCTATGCTTCGTTGGTCTCGCAGGGGTTTCTGCGCTCGGAGGCTGTTGAGGCAGCAGCTAAGCTGGACCCGAAGTGGGCGCAGCGGCACTACGCTTGGTCCCTTTGGGCAGACGGGGCGTCGCCGGGTGCAGCGGCGTCTCGGGACATAGAGGAAGGATGGACTCGGGTCTCGGTGAAGAAGAAGAGCCTCCGCTCGGTGCGTGGTCGCGATGTGGCAGTCCGGCCGTGGACGGGCCCGCTCCCGCTGCCGAGGCTGTCACTACCGATGACGTTAGCGGATGCTCTAGTTAAGGCTGCCGGCGCTTCGCGTTTGGCAAGGCCTTCGTCGCCGGTGAGTCCATCTCTGCAGTCTTCACGTTCGGGATCAATCCGCGCTGTTTCCGCCAGGTTTGATTTCTGTTGGGCCTTGGGAGCCTAGGCCCAGCTTGGCTTGTCCGTGTCTGACACCTAGAAGCGAGGGCAGGAAGATCCAACGGACTCGCGTCGATGTTCCGCGTATCCGACGACCCCAGAAGCTGTTGGATTTGTTTAGGGGTTATCGACAGAGGGTTTTTGGCTGTTCTGGTGCTTGCGTTCGTTCTTACGCGGAGGTCGTGATGGAGTCCGGCGGCGCTGATCAAGGACGTGGACGCGGGTACAAGGGTAGGAATTGGCTTCCTGCTCATCTCCGGCATGGTGTCGACAGGGGTGGATCGGCCCGTGCTGCTTGGGCGTCGCGTGGCGCTGGCAGCAGGTCTGGTGCTCATCACGGAGGCAGTTAGCGCACTCTTGGAGTGGTTTTGGTGGCGCGCGTGTCCCGTGGTGGCCGGGGCCATGGTGGCGGCTTTGTAGGCCATGGCGGCGGCGTCCCTGGGAGTTTTGCACAGGGCTCGGTTCAAGCCATGTCGGGTTGTGGCGCTAAAGGCAAGGTTTCAGTTGCTGGCACGGGCACGGCAGTTCGTTATGCGGTTGGTTCTGCTGTTCGTCCTGGGGCTGGGCATTCTCAATCTGTTGCCTTCCATTCGGTTCAGCAGCAAGATAGCAATGGGTTGGCCTATCAAGGGCAGCGTTTCACGGCAGCTGAGAAGAGAAAGGGTCTGGCCGAGCCGGTGGCAGAGGTGCCGAAAAAGTGAGGTACTAGTTGTTCTCGTTGTTTTGCTTTGGATCATTCTTTTGATGACTGCCCGGTTGTGTTGTTGTGCCACATTTGTGAAAATGCTAGCCATTTAGCCAAAGAATGCCCTCTTTTAAGGGCGCCTAAACTGGTTGCTCAGCTTTGTGGCTATGGATGTCAGTCCGGGGTTTTTTTTGTTATTCCCTTCCCGGCAAAAGGCTTAGCCAGCTCCCATAAGGAACATGATAATAGAATGGGCATAATTCATGTGCTCGAAGGTGGTTTATCAAAAGAAAATATAGCAACAGAGCTTGAGCGTCTTATTCCTGTGGAATGGCAATGGGAAGTGACTGAGCAAGGGAACGACTTTTTGGCCAAGTTCCCTTCTCAGATTGAGTTGTCTCGTCTGAATCGAATTGGTGTTTTTCAAGTTAAACCACTCGGTTGTGATGAAGCTAAAATTATGGTAGACGAATGGGTGCCAATGATTAAACCAAATTTTTATTTGACTAAGGTGTGGGTGCGTATTTATGGGGTTCCATATGAGATTAGGGACTTCATAAGTCTTCATGCGGTAGGCTCAATTATTGGAAAAACTGCTAAGGTCGATATGGTGACTACTCGCAAAGAAGAGGTGGTCCGTTTGCAGGTGGCCGTGATTGATCCAAAAGAAATCCCCAAAAAAGAAGAGATTGTGGTTGGTTCCAGGGTATACACCATTTTTATCAAAGTGGAAGGTGAAAATAATGATGCCCAGGGGAGTGAGAATTTTGATGATGATGATCTCCTAGACACTGACCATGCTGATTTTGATCGGGATGGTGATGCTTCTATGGGGGATCAGAATTCTAAAAGACCAAAAAATGGAGATGAACAAAATGAGGCTGCTTTTGATGCTAACAAAAACAGTGGTCAAGATATTTCTTTGGGTGCAAGAGCTTCTCAGGTTGCTGTTTTAACGCAGCCAATGACTTAGCTGGTCTCGGAGTCCTCATTGCATTTGGCGGCGTCGCTCAATCAGCTGCCTGCGGCTTCGTCTCAGGAGTAGCCAGCTGCTTTGGCGTTACCACCCGCTGTGGACACAGCTGTGGTACCCGAGCCGCAGCTGAAGGGTGTGCTGCTGATGTCCAAGGGAGACAGGCTGTTGTCCACTCCGTCTTCATAGGGAGCCGAGGCACGTCATAGCGCACGACTTAGTGCGCAACAAAACGCTGATTTGGACTGTATGGAGCAGGCTCAGCTGCGGGTGAAGATTAAAAATCTCGAACCAGTCACAGGTATGTCCCGTTCTAAGGTCACATCTTTTATTCATTTACCAGACTCTCGTTTTATAAATATTGCTTCGAATGTTGGGGTATCTTTAGGATCTAGTAGTGCTGAAATTTGCTCTTCGATCAAACGGTTGAAGGAGACCGAAGTAGACAGGATTGCTGCTTTAGCTAATGGCAAAAATGTCTCTTCGAATTTTGATGTTTCTGAGTTAATAAATTTCCCGGCATTGAATGACTTGTGTGTAGATTGAGATGATAGTGCAGCAGGGGAAGATGCAATTTTATCTAATGCATCTGCCTCTTCCTTAAAGGTCCCCCAAAATTTTAAAAAGAGACACGTAAAGGTGGCTAAGGCTTTGAAAAATCCTTCCACCTTACATTCCATTTCCAACTTTATTTCACGTTCATAATGAGAGGTATATTTTGGAATAGCAGGGGCTTGGCGAACTTTGCTAAGCATCGTAGGATTTCAGAGTTAGTTAAACAAAATCTTTTGGACTTCGTGGCAATTTCAGAGACCACGACTAATTCTTTTACACAAGCAAAGTTGAGTTCTTTAAGTGGTGGGACAGACTTTTTGTGGCATTGGACTGCCCCTCGGGGGCGCTCTGGGGGGATGTTGTTAGGTGTAAATAGATTGGCGTTCCATGTTGATTCTATTGATGATGGGGACTTTTTTATAAAGTTTAAATTGCGTTTTAAAGATGACGGTTTTACTTGTGTGTTGATGGCGGTGTATGGGGCTGCCCAGGACCAAGAGAAAGATTTGTTTCTTGCCGAATTAGTTTGGGCGGTCAGTCACGATAAATTACCCATTCTGATCAGGGGAGATTTTAATATTATTCGACGCAGCACGAAAAAGAATAATAATAATTTTAATGATAGATGGCCTTTTCTTTTTAATGCTGTTATTGAGACTTTGGAGTTACGTGAGATTGATCTCTCGGGTAGGCAGTTTACTTGGGCTAATAATTTGTCCAATCCCACGTATGAAATACTAGATAGAGTGTTAATGACCTCTGGTTGGGAATTTAAATTTCTGCTCGTCACGGTCTCGTGCTAGAGCGAGTTTTATCGGATCACACTCCTCTTTTGCTCCGTTCTGGGCCACACTCCAGACCATGTACGCCGCGTACTTTTAAATTTGAGTTAGGTTGGCTGCAGCGTGATGGTTTTTCTGAGATGGTGTCCGACGTTTGGAATGGGTTGCAGCCTATTGGTTCTCCGATGACACGTTGCCAGAAGAAGGTTAGAGCCGTTCGCCAATTTCTTAGGGGTTGGGCCAAGAATACTAGTGGCACTAACAGACTTATAAAATGTTCCCTTCTCCACACTATCGATCAGTTAGATTTGGAAGCAGAATCCCGTTAGCTCCTTCCTTCGGAGATTGCTTTAAAACATGATGCCAATGATAGATTGGCCTCCCTTCTTCATGAAGAGGAACTGAAATGGTATCAGCGTTCTAAAGCTAAGTTCATTCTTGAAGGAGATAACAATACTAAATTTTTTCATTTGATGGCTAATGGGCGGGCATCATAAACAAATGATTTACCAACTAGAGCAGGAGGATGGTCTTATTTGTGGTGATTCTAATTTATGAACATATATTACTAATTATTACTCCAGGCTATTTGGGCAGCCCGAGGAAACTTCTGTTCGCTGGGGCAGTGGAAACCATGATATTCCTCAAGTTTCTCAAGAGGAAAATGATTTTCTCACAGCTCCGTTCACAGAGAAGGAGGTTTATGTCATG